>PVJA010039355.1:0-19204 GCA_004027025.1 Myocastor coypus | reverse complement strand
GTCCTGAGATTGCCTCCTACTCCTTGTTGTTATCATTTTGTATGGAAGCGACCTCTGCACTTTGGTGATGTTATGCTGTGTCTGTGGGCGTTTGGTCTGGAGACTCCAAGGTGGTTCTTCTACAGAGGTTCCTGACTCTTGTGTTGGGGCTCTGGCTGCTAGCTTTTGTGAATCCTGGGGGATGTGGTCTGTAGGTGGAAGTGGAGCTTTGGGATTGAGTAGGCTCGTGGACCGGATCGGTTGCCAAACGGGCTATTTGATGGGTTCAGTGCCAGAGCTTGGGCTGGAGGGATTCAAAAAAAAAGGGGGGGGGCGGGGAAAGGGAAGGCAGGCCAAGGATCCTGACCCAGCCGGCGCACAGGCTCAGCTCCCAGCGGTGCGGTTTGGGCTGGGCTGGAACAGGAAGTTAGTCGCGGGAACGCAGAAGCGGGGCAGAGGGGCGCAGGGGCTTACCCGTGGCGGGTGCGCAGGCTCAGCTCCCAGCAGTGCGGTTTGGGTCTCCATCAGACGTTTTTCTGCCTGTTTGAATTTGAGTACTCTTAGGTACCTCATATAAGTAGAATTATAAGTATTTGTCTCTTTGTGGCTAGTTTATTTCACTTTTTCAGGGTTCCTTAGTGTGGTAGCATGTGTCAGAATTTTCTTTTCAAGCCTGAATAGGCTCACGTCTCTGAAAAAAAAATTGCATATACTGCAAAGAAATAGAGTACCAGCTTGATTTTCTAAGTTAATTCCTAAGTATTTTATTATTTTTTAATGCTACTTTAAGTGGAATTTTGTTTTGTTTTGTGTTTTGAGACAGGGCCTCACTATATAGTTCAGGCTAGCCTGAGACTCACTGTGTAACCCAGGCTGGCCTCAAACTCATGTTGTTGTTCCTGAGTTACAGACATGCACTATCATACCTTGCTTGTGAAGGGATTCTTTTTGAGACAGGGTGTTGCTCTGTAGCCCACACTGGCTCTGAAATAACTATGTAGCCCAGGCTGGCCTGGACCTCATGGTGATCCTCCTGCCTCAGTCTTCCAAGTGCTGGGATTACAGGCATGTGCCACCATAATGCAGCATTGTAAATGGAAGTTCCACCAAAATTTTCTTTTTGTACTATTTACTGATAGTATAACAGCAACTCCTCTTTCTCTGTAGAATTTTTATCTTCCTGTTTGACTTGAGTTTATTTATCAGTTAGTGATAATGGAAGAGAGAGAGGTGAAGCCTATAGGGTTTTCTACGTATAATATCACCTGTGAACAGAAATAGTTCTCCTTTATAGTTTGGGTTTGTCTCTCTATCTCTTCTTAGTCTCTCTGTCTCCCTCTTTTTCTCCCTCCCTTCCTTTCTTCTTTTGTCTGGTTGCTTTCCCTGGAACCTCCAGTACTATGTTGAAGTTGAGAAAGTGGGCATCCTTGTTACAGAGTAAAAAGCTGTTAGTCTTTCACCACTGAATGTAATGTTTAGCAGTGGGTTTTTCTTTCTTTCTTTCTTTCTTTCATGTATTTAGTACAGGGCCTAAGGGTCTCACTATACAGATCGGACTTGTAGTGACCCTCCTGTTTTCTGCCCCCCCCAAGCACTGGGATTACAGGTGTGCGCCACCACGCCCAGTCTCAATTGCTGTTTCAGCGCTCCCAGTCTCACTGCACCCTGGGAGCAGGACCAGCACAATATTCTGGGGATTAAACCTGGGCCGCTGAACTCTGCCTAAGCAGGCACTTCAGTCTGCTGAGCTATCTGCTAGCTCTGGATTTTTTCACAAGTGACTTTTATTGTGTTTGGATAATTTCCTCTCTTAGTTTATTGAGTATTTTTTCAAAGCCATGAACGATGTTGAATGTCGTCAAAAAAAATTTTTTCTGTATAAGGTGAGATGATCATAGTTTTTTTTTTTTTTTTTTAACTCATTCAACACTGATCAATTTTCATATGTTGAACTTTTTTGCATTCCAGCAATGAATCCCACTTGGATATCATATATAATCCTTTTGATATGCTGCTGAATTTTGTTTGCTATTTTTAAAATATTTACTTATTTATTTGGTACAAGGTCTTGCTACTCAGCTCAGACTCATAGTGATCCTCCTGTCCAGTCTCTCCAGAGCTGGGATTACAGGCATGTGCCACCACACTCTATTTTGGTGGCTGGCATGGCGCACCCAGGGTTCTGGGGACAGCCTGACATGTGGTACTGGGGATCGAACTTGTATCCTTGCACTTGCCACACAGGTATTTAGACTGCTGAGCTACTTCTGCTGCCCTTGTTTATTATTTTTTTCATTATCGTTTTTGTGTTATTTGATTTTTGTGGTACTGGGGATTGAACTCAGGACCTTGCATTTATTTGCCAGGCAGGCCAGGCAGGCGATTGTGCCACTGACTTATCTCCTCGACCCCCACACCACTGTTTCTTTTTTCCCCACACCATTGTTAATAAGAGATTTGGGTATGCAATTTTCTTGTGGTGTCTTTGTCTGGTGTCAAGTATCAAGAAATGCCAGCAATATAGAATGAGTTAGGAAATACAGTGGTACCTCTGTTCACCAACTTAATTTATTCCAGGATTTTGGGGAAGTTGTCATGTCATGTTCATCACCCAATGCAGAATTTGCGAATAGGAGCAAAATTTTGCTGATGGCTCCTCTTTGTGAACCAAACCATTACCCAAAAGAAGCATTTGTGACCCAAGGTGCCACTGTATTCCCTCTTTTTTTCAGGTTTTTTTTTTTTTTTTTTTTTTTTTTTTTTTTTTTTTTTTTTCAGAAATTGTTTTATTTTTCATCAGCCTCATTACCATTTTTCTTAGGCATCAGCAGAATAGCTCAAGACCACTCGGTGGTGGTTCCTACCCACTCAGTGGCCTGCGAGGTAGGGGCTGCAGACCAATATTCTGTGGCTGGCTGAGCACTCTAGTCTTCAGTAGGGAACTGCTGAATGGGCACAGAGGGCACCTGCACCCCTTCGGACCAGACTGCGACCTCAGGCTGAACAGCAGTGAACTCCGGAGCTGGTGCAGTCCATTCACCCTGAAATTCCTCCTTGGTCACAGCCTTTTCAGCAGCAGCCTGCTCTTCCTCTTCTGGATCCCGGTAGAAATATAGATCAAGCATGACTTCCCATGGGTGTTTACGGAAAATGGTGCCACGCATGCGCAGCACTTCCCGGGCCCGCATCCACTACATCAGACCCACAGAGTGAGCTCTCTTATTGTTGCATGGGATGGCAATGTCCACATAGCGCAGAGGAGAATCTGTGTTGCACAGAGCAATGGTTGGCAGATTGACATAAGATGCCTCCTCCGTGAGGGGCTGGTGGTCAGCCCTGGGATCGGTAACCACCAGAACACGTGGCTCTCTGAAGGCTGCCTGGATCTGGTTAGTGAAGGTTCCAGGAGTGAAGCGGCCAGCAATAGGAGTAGCTCCAGTGGCAGCAGCAAACTTCAGCACAGCCCGCTGGCCCGTGTTCCTAGAAGAGATGACGCTGACATCAGCAGTGTTTTCAATAGCCACTATGGCTCGAGCTGCCAGGAGGAGCTTCTCCCAAGTCCGCTTCAGATTTATGATGTAGATTCCATCACTTTTCCCTTTGTAGATATACTGCTCCATCTGGAAATCCAGGTTGGTGCCACCTAAGTGGGTTCCTGCAGCAAGGAACTTGAGGACATTCTCCTCCTTCATTTGCAGGACATCAAGGGCTCCGGACATTATGAAGTTTCCCTTTAAGTTATGATGGGAATCAAGAACAACGCCGTATGGACCCTGGCTGGGCAGCGCAGAAAGGCTCTTTTTACTATTTTTTGACCTATTCAAATCTTGTTTCCTCATAATTCAGTCCTTCATAATTCAAGAGTTTTTTTGTTTGTTTGTTTCTGGAATTGTGTCCATGTCTTCTAGATTATCCAGTTTGTATTTAATCATTTATATATTCCCTGGTAATATTTTTCATTTTGGTACCATCAGTAATAATATGCCCACTCTTACTTCTAGGTTTAGTAATTTGAGTCTTCTCTTTTTCCCCATGCAATCTGGGTGAAATTTTATCAGTTTGAAAAGTCTTTTGGATGTTCTCTGCTGTTTATACTCGTGTTTCCCATAGGGCGAAGTGAACTCCCTCCATGTTGCAGGCTAGGGCTCTGACTCAGTTCCCCATGTGTACCAGCTTCCCACAGTGCGCTAAAGACATGGTACGTGGCCTTGTGGGTGAAAAGATGGGTCTCACGCAACCCATTCCTTCCCTGCTTGGAGCTCCTAGCGATTTCCCCACAGCTCGCCACACCTCACCCAATTCCATTGCTCTTGTCATTTCTTCATAAATTTATCATGTTCTTATCTAAAAGCTATAAAACCTTCTAGTGTTGGCCATTCCTTTGGATATTTGCTCTTTGGACCCGGGAGATAGCTCAGTAGAATAAGTGCTTGCCTGGCAAGAGCAAGGTCCTGAGTTCAGTCCCAGGTACCAAAAGAAAAAAAAGTGCTTTGCCTGGATATTTGCTCTTCAGGCTGTCCTTGAGTTCACTTTTGTAGCCCAGGCTGGTCTTGAACTCACAGCAATCCTCCTGTGTCAGCCTCCCAAGTGCTGGGATTATAGGCATGTGCCACCATGCCTGGCTGATATTTGCTCTTTGGTGGTTCTTATAGGTATATAAGTATTTGTCAGATTTGTGTGCTTTTCTGTTGGTTGATATTGTGGAGGCTGGGGAGATAGCTCTGTGGCACAAGTATCTGACTGGCACGTGCAAGGTCATGAGTTTGAACCCTGGTCCCGAAAAAAAAAAAAAAAGATACTGTGTCCATTTGGCTCATAGACTCAACTGAAGATCTTAAGAACTAAGCTGAGTAAAGTTGTCCCCACTGGGACTATGGCAAAGCAATACCCAGGGCATGGGGTAGATGGTGCAGCAAACTGCTTACCTTCTAGTAGCCAGGAAATGGAAAGAAAGAAAGAAAGAAAGAAAAGAAGAGATCATTAACCCACAGTCCCCTCCAAAGGCATACCACATTTCTCTACCCATTGGGCCCCTCCTCTTAGAGATTCCATCCCTTAGCAACACTGCACAGGGGAGTGAGGCTTTAACGCATGGGCCTGTGTGGAGCATTCCAGATCAAAATCATAACCAAGGGTCACCTGCCCTTTGATGACCAAATTCTTGAGACTTACACATATCTGGGCAAGGCTAGTGGGAGCTTCTGAAAATGCCAAGAGCACAGCTGTCCAATTACAGCATTGATGAAGAAGCAAGTCAGTGCTGGAATGTGGGTAAAGAGGTTTGCTGAAAAAAAAAACCAAAGCACAAGACAATCATGATGAAATGTGTGGTGTCACCAATAGGAAAGCAAAACTAGCGCTGGGTTTTGAGAACAGAAACAAAACAATTTTGGTTGGATGATTGTGACTATGGCTCACAGTCTTGGACCCATTGTTAACACATTTCATTAGGTTCCTCACAGGCAAAATAGATGTGTTTAGGGGTAGCCTTGGAGACAAAAACAAAACCAAAAACCCCTGCAATCTGCAGCCATATTAATGTCTTAAAGAATATTGGGTTAGTTCAGGGTCTGCCATAGTGAGGTTTATATTCACCTCCAAGATCCCTTCCGCCCAGGTGCATCCTGTCTCTGTCATTCCATTAGCACAGAGTGAATCAGGAAGGTGAGTGATGGTCCTGAGTTCTACCAAAGGGGGAAAAAAAAGAAGGAAGGAAGGAAGGAGGGAGGGACGGAGGGAAGGAGGGAGGGAGGGAGAGAGAGAGAGAGAGAGAGAGAGAGAGAGAGAGAGAGAGAGAGAGAGAGAGAAAGAGAGAGAGAGAAAGAAAGAAAGAAAGAAAGAAGAAAATCAAGGTGGTTCCTGTCATGGCTCCCTGGCCTCTCCCGTTTTCTCTCTTCAGCTGGCCAGCGAGAGGTCTCAGTGGTCTAAAGCGCCTGTGGAGGGGCCAGGTGGGATGGCTCGGTGGTCTAAGGCGCCTGCTTGGGAAAGCTTGGGCGGCTTCAGGGACCACGGTTCGATCTCCGGCACCACATGCTGCGCCGGCCCTGCCCTTGGGGCGGGCTGAGCCGGCCATAAAAATTAGTGACTAAACAAACAAAGGTTCTGAAACAATAAATAAATAAATAAAATTAAAAAAAAAATAAAAAAAATAAAGTGCCTGTGGAGGAAAGTTAAGGCAAGAACTGCGACCGCTCCTCGATCCCTGGTACCACATGCTGCGCACCCCCACCCCAGGACGGGCTGAGCTGGCCCTAACACAAACAAATAAATGAGGTTTAAGAGAAATAAATTTTAAAAATCTTAAAAAAAAAAAAAAAAAAAAGAGAAAGAGAAAGAAAAGAAAGGGGAATGAGCACATTCCTTTTATTTATTTATTTTTCTTGTTTCAGAACCTTTGTTTTTTTATTCACTCATTTTTATGGCTGGCTCAGCCTGCTCCAAGGGCAGGGCTGGCACAGCATGTGGTGCTAGGGATCGAACCGTGGTCCCTGAAGCCACCCAAGCTTCCCCAAGCAGGCACTTTAGACCACTGAGCCATCCTGGTGGGTTCCTCTCAGCTTCTTCTTGAAGTAAGGTGTTTGGAGATTTTCACTTCACTGATACCAATTTTTGTAGAGGTGGCAATGACAAATTTCTGGTGTGTTCTTTGGAGAGGAACATGACTAAGGCTAAGAGGCCCAGTCACAAGTAGCAAGCCACTGGCCAACTGCTTCAGGAAGACTGCTCTCTTGCCTCTGTCACACCTGGTGAGAATGGTCAAGATGGTACCAGGAGTGATGCTAGTTCGAAGTTTCCTCACATGCTGACTAAAGGGTTTCTTGCTGTGGCTCATGAGATTTTGGGTCATATCTTCAGTAGGGCAGCAGCTGATAGGTTCTAGCCTTACTATGAATTGCTGAATCATTATGGTGGTCCTCTAATATGGCTGAAGCCCTTAAAACAACAGCTTATCTTCCCAAAGACCACCTCCCACCTCCTTCTCCACCTTAGCTCATGGTGCAATTTCCTTTTACCCTTCCTGCTACCTCAGGGAAGGCCCCAATCAGCTCCTCAGGTAAATCTAAAATCCTCCTCAAATCCCACCCCTGGTAAAAGGCCATAAAAGTCTCAGCCTCCTTTGTTCCAATCCAGAGAATTTCTTATCTTCCCTGAATTCTCTACGTGTCCTCCAAGAAAATAAAGCCCCTTTCCCTTTTTCCTCCTGCCAGTTCCTCTGCTGTGACACTGTGGAAAACCTATTAGTAGCTCAGCATTTTCCAAAGTTTAACCACCCAGGAACTTCTGTTCTTGTCCCCACTGACCACTTTGGTGATGGTAGCAAGAATTTTCTCCTTTTTCTTCTCAACCTTTGACTTAGCAGCTGTGTACTTTCTCTTGTATGAAGCCTTTCAGGGATGCATATCAGATCGGGAGTATCTACCAATTCCTCTCACCAGGACAGATTTTCTGCGGCAGTAGGGCTGCCCCTTCTTGGACTTTTTGCTTTCTTCACCTTGCCCTTTTTACCAGTACCACTGACAGAAACCTTCTTGGCTTTAGGTTTCTTCTTGCTCACTCTCTCTCTCTCTCTCTTTTTTTTTTTTTTTTTTTTTTTGCAGGTCTGGGGTTCAAACTCATGACCTTGCACTTACCAGGCAGGCACTTGTGCCATGGAACTGTCTCCCCAGCACCTAGGTTTCTTCTCTTTAGTGTCTGGCTTCCCAGTTTTTTCACCTGCCATCTTGCAAGATGGGGAAAAAAAAACTTGCTTTGTTTTCTATCAAATTTTTATTTTGTTCTTTAAGCTATTTATTTATTTATTTATTTATTTATTTATTTATTTATTTATATTATGGCTGGCTCAGCTTGCCCTGGGGGTGGGGCTGGCACAGCATGTGGTGCCAGGGATGGAACCTTGGTCCCTGTGGTTTCCTAAACTTGCCTAAGCAGGTACTTTAGACCACTGAGCCACTTGCTGGCCCAATAACAATCTTTGTGTCTTTGTGTGTGTATGTGTGGTGTGTGTGTGTGTGTGTGTGTGTGTGTGTGTGTGTGTGTGTGTGTTACTGGGGATTGAACTCAGGACCTTGCACTTGCCAGGCAGGCACTTATTCTACTGAGCTATATGCCCTTCTTTAAGTGTGATGGGTTACTTAGATTTCAGACTCACTGAGATAATTTCTTTGTGAATTAGGAACAGGGCATTCAAGACTACTCTGTAATATAAAAATTACAACTTTAAGCCCACATGTCCGGGAAATTCCCCCTGAGATTGATGAGTTTTTTTTTTTTTTTTTTTTATAATTGCTCTTGGTAATAGGACATGGCATTTGTGTGGATCAAAGGGTGATAACCTTGGGGCCAGGGAGATAGCTCAGTAGAATAAGCGCTTGCCTGATAAGTGCAAGGGCCGGAGTTCAATCTCCAGTTCCGCAAAAAAAAAAAAAAAAAAAAAAGGCAAAAAAGGCTGATAACCTCAGAATGTGTTGAATTGTACTAACCTAAGTCAAAGTGACTCATGCTGATGTATATGTACCTAAGGAAAGCAGCCCCCATAGGTGATAATGAAGTTTAGGCCTGACTGTCTGTTGATCCACATAGGAATGTAGCTGGTGGTTTTGTTTTGTTGAAACCCAAAGTTCATCTGGATATTGTGCTCAATCTATTGTCTAGTTAATTTGTAAATTGTACCTGTAAGCATTGATAAGTTACAAATGATTAATTTTAAAAAATCAGTACAAGCTAAGTGGAAAGTAGTTTCTGTATAAAGAGCCTGTTCTCTGTCACTCAGGGCGCTTCTCTCCCGTGTCAGTTGAAGTCAGGAAGGCCCCAAGCTCAGTATTAAAGTCTCAAATTTCAATTTCAATTTGGACTGTGGTTTGGCTTCTGCTTGAGAACCCATAACACAAGCTATTTATACTTTGGGTTTCTCATATAAGAGAAACCATGGTACATTTAATCTGCATCTTGTGGAGGACCATCTGGATGTTGCCCTTAAAAGAAGAGCAATTATCTCCCTTTTGGCTAAACCCAGCCCTATTTGTATGCATTGATGTGTACAGAGCTGGCTAAGACTTTTCTTTATCCCCTCAATTGGCTTTAAGAAATGCAGATGGCTCCTGCTGAGGTGCTGATGGGTAGTCTTTGAAGCAAGGTGACAGGGCACTGTTACCCCACACCCATAGCTCCTAGAAAAGGCTGTGAGTGCTGTGAGCCGGACAGAGCCAGGCGGGATGGAGAGCCACATCCCACGCTGTTGGCTGGGATTAAGCCTTGAGATCCTCTGACTGCCCAGGGCGTAAAAGATGACACATCAGAGCTAAAGCACTGGCTCCCAAACGTCAGACACTACCTTCACCTGCGCTGTGCAGATTCACCCCTCTGCATGTTGCCGAGGTGATGTCAGGCCTCCTACCTAGCCCAGCTCATGGCACTCACCTATGTCCCGCCATTCTCATTGTCACCTATTCTCAAGCCACTCCCTTCTTCACGAACTGGTAAAACCTTGGTTCAGCCTTGGGTCAAGGCTTCTGTTTTCATTAGCCACTGTCTTACCTGGACTTAGGACTCCTTGGCTCCCTACAACTATAAATATGCCTTGGTGTCTTTATTCTCATCACGAGTTATACTGGAAGTTGTAGACTGGAATCCATTGTAGACTAGAATTCCAATAACTTTACATGGGATTACAAATACAAACTTCCTGGGCTGTGATGGGGACCAGGAAGGGCTTGCTCTCGTGTCTGACTTATTTCACCTAGCTATGTGATAGGTTCTCGGTGCAGCAGAGAAACAGGCAGAAGGAAAAAGAGAAAGGGACTTTATTTTCTTTGAGGACATGGAAGAGAATGTGGGGAAGGAATGAGGAGTTGTCTCTCAATTAGACAAAGAGAGGCTGAGTCTTTTATGGCCTTTTGCAGTTTGGAGGAGATGTTTAGGTATACCTGAGGGAGCTGATGGGGGGTCTTTCATGGGGCAGTGGGAAGGGTGAAAGTAAATTATGTCCTGTTCTGAGTTGGAGAAGAAGAGGGGAGATGGTCTTTTGTTTAAAGGACATCAGCCATATTAGAAAACCAACACAATGATTTCAACAATTCATGCTAGGGCCAGAACCTATCATTATAGTCTTGAGGTAAATTCATCTTTGTACAAATGACTCAGTTGTATCCTTTATGGCTGAATGGTGCTTTGTTGTTTATATGTACCAAATTCTTGGGTTTTTTTCTTTTGTTTTTGTGGTACCAAGGATTGAACTCAGGACCTTGCTCTTGTCAGGCAGGTACTTATGCCTCAGGGCCATCTCCCTTTAGGTCCCCCTCCCATTGAATTTTCTTTATCTACCTGTTGATGGACACATTGGTCACTTCCAGTGTTTAGCTGTTATGAATCATGCTACTATAAATGTAAATATGCATGACACTATAATATGGTATCCGTAACTCTCAGGAAGATACCCACAAGAGTTATTGCTAGATCAATTGAGATTTCTGTTTTTGGGATTCTTCTTTTGAAGAATCTCCACAGATTTTATTTATTTATTTATTTATTTATTTATTTATTTATTTATTTATTTTTAAAGGAGTTAAATGTTTTATTTTATTTTATTTTCTTGTTTCAGAACTTTTGTTTGTTTATTTATTTATTTTTATTGCTGGCTCAGCCTGCCCTGAGGGCAGGGCTGGCGCAGCATGTGGTGCTGGGGATCGAACTGCGGTCCCTGAAGCCGCCCAAGCTTTCCCAAGCAGGTGCTTTAGACCACTGAGCCATCCTGCCGGGCCCCTTCTTTTTTTTTTTGTCTTTTTGAGACAAGGTCTCGCTATGCAGTTCAGGCTGGACTTGAGCTCACTTTTGTAGCCCAGGCTGGTCTCGCACTCACACTGATCCTCCTGCCTCAGCCTCCCTAGTGCTGGGATTACAGGGGTGTGCTACCACGCCCAGCCCTCCACAGGTTTTTTTTTTTTTTTTCTTGTTTCAGAACTTTTGTTTGTATGTTTATTTATTTATTTATTTTTATGGCTGGCTCAGCCGGCCCTGAGGGCAGGGCTGGCGCAGCATGTGGGGACGGGGATTCGAACCGCGGTCCCTGAAGCCGCCTAAGCTTTCCTAAGCAGGCGCTTTAAACCACGGAGCCATCCTGCCGGGCCCAATCCAAGATTAATTTTCATAATATTATTCCATGTTTGCTTGCCCTGTTTCAGTTTCTGTGCTTTATGGTTAAGGCTTTGCATTGTTTAGAACGGATCCTAATTTGAGCTGGTGGCTGGGTATGTCTTGTCCTCTATAACATCGCTTCCTAAGACAGTATCTGAAACCTTGCAGATACTCAATCAACATTTATTTTTTTATTTTATTTATTTATTTATTTATTTATTTATTTTGGCTTTTTGAGACAGGGTCTCACTGTGCAGTTCAGGCTGGCTTTGAGCTCACTTTTGTAGCCCAGGCTGGTCTCGCACTCACACTGATCCTCCTGCCTCAGCCTCCCAAGTGCTGGGATTACAGGCGTGAGCCACCACACCCGGCAAATCAACATTTATTAAGTGGATGAAAAACTGGATTCATGGCACCAAAAACCAAACCAAACTAAAACAAAAAATGTACGAAAAATTGGCACTCAGGCCTCCCAACACATTGGTATCCCAAATGATTAGGCTGTTGCTCTAGCTCTTGACTGTATCTCAGGGACCCCCAAACTCACCCCCCCACCCTATTTCTCATAGGAAATCTCAATCTGAGCTGACTCAGTGCACAGAGCAGGGCATGCTGCCATTTCTTAGACAGGGAGAAAGTGACTTCCTTCTCTTGGGGACGTCTGGCTGGGGACCTCTGGCTGGGCTCTGACGGTGGCTGTCTGCAGCCACACTGCTGTCCGCATGGTGGTCACCTGAGATGTCATAGCCTTGCTGAGCTCTTTTCCATGCTATGGGTGGCATCTCAGGTATGCCTAGCTCCTGACTACAGAAAGCATCCTCCTCTGTGTTTGGCTGTGAAGACCACTGGAAATGTGAGACCTGTGTCCCAGACATTTTCATCTAGTCTTTGGGAATCAAAGCCGGTTTCTTTCTTGAGGTTCACGGCATTTGGTTACCGAATATAAACCTAGAATGGAGTGTATAGAGAGAAAAGGAAAGACACACGACTTGAAGGCAAGTTTTGTGGGAAAAACAGCTCGTGGTGTCATGTTACACGGGGAAGGGGGAATGGAAGGGGGGAAAGGCAGGGGGAGCAGACAGGAATCGACAAGGTGGCCTCAACTTGGGCTGCTCTGCCTCCCAATGTTCCAATCAATGCAGAAGTCCACTTGTGCCTGTGGCCTTCTCCAGGCGAGGGTTCCTCCACGGGCTGTGCTGGGTAAGATCGCTCCTCACCTTTCCAAAGCTGAGAAGCATCACTGCCCAGGGCAAACCTCTTAGAGGTGAGTGCCCAGACAGCAACACAAAACACACTTGTCACAAAGTGCCAGGGTCCGAGGTAAGCCTGAAAACTAACATTTTTTTTTTTTTTTTTTCGAGACCAGGGATCGAACTCAGGCCCTTGTGCTTGCCAGGCAAGTGCTTATTTATTCTACTGAGCTATTTCCCTGCCCCCCTGACATTTTAGTTTAGAAATAAAAACTCATACATTAATGTCTTTTGTCTTCAAAAAACACCACTCTCAGCCAGGTGTGGTGGCACATGCCTGTAATCCCAGCACTTAAGAGGCTGAGGCAGGAAGATCAGTGCGAGTTCGAGACCAGCCTGGGCTACAAAAGTGAGCTCAAGGCCAGCCTAAACTACATAGTGAGACCCTGTCTCAAACAAACAAAAATAATAAAAAACAAAAAACACCACTCTTGTGCTACAGGTTTGCCACCACTGGCCCAAGGGATGACAGTACAAGCTGCCAGAAGAAGAGGGGCAGGAGCCTGAGTGAGAGAAAGTTCCTGCCTTGGAGGAAATGGCTCTTGCTGCTAGCGGAAGAGGAAGAGCTGGTTCATCTTGAGAAAGCCACCAGTTTTGTGGAGCCTGAGCTCAGTCTGGCCCAGGGGGAGAGTAGATGAATTTGTGACATCTAGGGTTGGAGAGGGTGTCTGAGGGTTTCGTGCCTTGCCACGAGGGCCTCACCCACTTGGCATCTTGTTGCATTAAAGCCTTGGGTCAAGAAGGCAGTCCAGAGTCAAGAGTCAGACCCAGACTTCGGGAGACTGTTTTACAGGGGAGAGGAACAGGCTACCGCTTTCCAAGGGCATGCAGCAAATGCAGCTTCAAACACCAGGAGAGAGGCCACTAGGCACGATGCAGCTGACGTACATACTTGGGGTAGGCCCACTCAGGTGAGACGGTGCAAGCAAGTGCGTGTGTGCGTGTGCGTATGTGTACATGTTAGATTGGGAATTTGATAAAGAAATGACTCAAAGGCAGACAGAGAAGGGGTAGGGGTTATTTATTATTGCCTAAGAAATCCGCAGAAACTAGGATCTAACAAATGAGTGTTGACTTGAAACATATTTCTTCTTTTTTTCTTTTTCTTTTCTTTCTTTCTTTTTTTGGCCGTCTCAGCCCACGCTGAGCGCAGGGCTGGCACAGCTCATGGGGCTGGGATCTAACCACAGTCCCCCAAGCCTGCCTAAGCTTGCCTACGCAGGCGCTTTAGACTGCTGAGCTAAGAGTGTTGTTTTAAGCCCATCTGAAATGTGTTCTGGGGATAATTTGTTTTGTCTAGAATCCAAGCGTGGCTTGACTGAGTCCTCTGCCTCAATTACAGTGCCAGTCAGAGCTGATGTCTCATCTGAGGCTTGGCTGGAAAGAAGTCACTCTTAAATTCCTTCAGTTCTTCACAAGCAGTTGGCCTTTGATTTATTCATCCATGTAGGCTTTAGTGCCTTGCGACGAGGGCCTCGCCCACACGCAGCTTGCTGCATTAAAGCCGTGGGTCAAGAAGGCCGTCTAGAGTCTGTCGGCAAGACAGAAATTCCAATGTTCTTTTCACTTAGTCATGGAATGCATGTGTTCTTGTGTTTGCCATGATCTTAATCAGTAATAAGTCACAGAGTCAGATTCCTAATCAAAGGAAAGAAATTGAAAGGGACACCAATAACTGGAGGTGGGGATGCCCCATCTGTTGCCTGCAACAGATGAGGTGGTACCTGAAGAAAACATCTAAACCTATACTACCTTAGGGGCCTGTACTGTTCTGGAAAGCTACTTAAAGGAGGGCTAGCCAGATAGCTCAGCAGATTAAAGTGCCTGCTTAGGTAGACAGAGGGACCAGGGTTTGATCCCCAGTTTGCCGTGTACACTGAAATGGCGATTGAGACTGAGCATGGTGGTGCACTCCTGTAATCCCAGAGCTTGGGAGGCTGAAAATAGGAGAATCACAAGTCCAACCTATGTAGTGAGATTCTATAAACCCTGTACTAAGTACGTTTTTTTTTTTTTTTAAGTTTCCAGTATAAGTCATTCAAAAATTACTAAAATAAGTTTACTTATTTATTTATTTATTTATTTATTTATTTATTGTCTTTTTGAGACAGGGGCTCACTATGCAGCTCAGGTTGGCCTTGAACTCATTTTTGTAGCCCAGGCTGGTCTTGAACTCACACTGATCCTCTTGTCTCCGCCTCCCAAGTGCTGGAATTACAGGAGTACGTCACCACACCCAGCTATAATAACAGTTTACTTTTTTTTTTTTCTTGCTTTGGAACTTTTGTTTATTTATTTATTTATTTTTATGTCCACCTCAGCCTGCCCTGAGGACAGGGCTGGTGCAGCATGTTGTGCCGGGGGTCGAACTGCGGTCCCTGAAGCCACCCAAGCTTTCCTAAGCAGGCGCTTTAGACCACTGAACCATCCTGCCAGGCCCCTAAAATAACAGTTTAAATGAAACATAATGTATTTAAAAAAAAAAAGCCCAAACCCACCTAGGTAAAGGGGCAAATTTTCAATTGAGCTAAAGAGTAGAGAAAACCTGTGGCTCCTCAATTTCACCCTATGCCTGACCCTATTTAGGATTTTGTCCTCAGGAGAGAGCTGAGAGTGCTTCAGTGACCTACTGCTGTGTAACAAGTCAGCCCAGTGCTGAGAGACTCAAAACAGCATCATTCTGCTCACAAATCTAGGGTTTGGATCAGGAGTGGCTGCCGTGGCTTGAGGATGAAGCTGGGCTCTTCTCATGGCTCCCCGTCACTGCTGTGTCTGGGAATTTGGTGGCTCTCAGCTGGAGCTGTGGCCAGGATAGCAACTGGGCACCTGTTGTGTTTTTTTTTTTTTTTTTTTTTTTTTAATGGCTGGCTCAGCCCACCCTGGGGGCAGGGCTGGTGCAGCCCATGGTGCTGGGGATCTGACTGCAGTCCCGGCATTTGCCTAAGCTTGCCTAAGCAGCTTAGACCACTGAGCTATCGTTACCTGTTATGTGTTAAGAACATAGATTTTTTAAAAATCTAATTTAGTCTGGAACAAAAAACCCTATTTCAATGAAAGAATTAGAGATATAAGTTGTGAAGGAGGTATGAAACACTTTATTGGAAAGGGAAGAGAAATGGAAGAACAAAATCCTTTCATTGGGAAAAGGAAAGAAAGTAAGTAGAAAGTTACTTTGTAAAGAAGAGAACCTGAAGCTGGCACCCAACGTCTTTGTTCTTAGTTTGTTTATTTATTTATTTATTTATTTATTTATTTATTTAGATACGGGGTCTCCCTGCACAGCTCACACTCATAGTGATTCTCCTGGCTCAGCCTCTCCAGCACAGGGATTACAAGCATGCACCACCACCACACCCTGACTCCGGGGCTTGCTCAGTGCACTGGAGGAGGGGCCAGCGCTGCTTGTAGTACCAGAGACTGAATCCAGTTCCTTTTGTTTGCCAGGTAGGCGCTTAGGTTGCTGAGCTATCTTCCCAGCCTGTTTCTTTTCTTTTCTTTTTTTAAGTACAGGGAATCAAACTCAGGACCTTGCACTTGCCAGGCAGGCACTTATGCCACTGAGCTGTCTCCCTGGCCCTTGTGAGTTGTTATAACTTGATGGGCTATTCTGGGACTCCACGGACCCTTCATTTGACCATTGCCCCTTCTACTGCCCACGTGTGCATTCTTGGATAGGCACTTCTGTGAGATCTTTCTGTGCTTATCTTGTGAGATTTATATCTTCAAGGCCAAATCAATAAAAAGAACCAAAAAAAAAAAAAGAAAAATAACCCATGTGCATTTTAGTGTATTAATGGTAAGAATAACATATACAGGGCCCGGCGGGATGGCTCAGTGGTCTAAAGCCCCTGCTTGGGAAAGCTTGGGCGGCTTCAGGGACCTCGGTTCGATCCCCAGCACCACATGCTGCGCCAGCCCTGCCCCCGGGGTGGGCTGAGCCGGCCATAAAAATGAGTGAATAAACAAAGGTTCTGAAACAAGAAAAAAAAAAAATAATAAAATTTTAAAAAAGAATAACATATACATGTATTTATATGTATGGATGTCTGAGTGTTTAGGTATTCATGTATATTTCATACATGAAGTGAGTTTTCAGGATATAGTTCTTGCCCTCTCCACTTTGCTTCTCTTCCACTTGATTGAAGATGGAGGAAAAAAAAAAAAATGAAGATGGAGGGAGGAGAGAACTGTATCTTGGCACAAAGTGAGCCAGGCCAGCCTGATCCGCTCTCTCTTGTTTTTCTTAGCTATTCTCTCTCAGGCTCACAGCAAATATAGAGCAGGGATGAGCTCTATATTTACCTCACTGAGGCCCTTCAGCTTTCCCTACCTGTCTCCCCACTTTCCTTACTGCCTCTCTGTGTGGCTGCTTGGGCTTCCTCACAGCATGGCACCTGGCTTCCAGGGGTGGGCATCCTGAGAGAGAACAGGAGTATGACTTAGCCCTGAAAGTTCCTGGCATCACTCCCACCTTCTTCTGGTGTCTGCTTGACTGAACAGGAAGAAACATAGATCCATCTCTCAGTAGAGGAATGTCTGGGTCCTGTAGTAAGGAGGGTATGTGAGGTGAATATATTACTGTGTCATCTTTAGAAAATCCCCACCCTACCCCTGAGCCTTTCTTTCTTTTCTTTTCTTTTTTTTTTTTTTTTTGAGACAGGGTCTCACTATGCAGTTCAGGCTGGCCTTGAGCTCACTTTTGTAGCCCAGGCTGGTCTTAAACTCACACCGATCCTCCTGCCTCAGCCTCCCAAGTGCTGGGATTACAGGCGTGCGCCACCACGCCCGGCTTCTTTTCTTTTTTGAGACAGGGTCTCATATGTAGCCCAGGCTGGCCTCAGGCTCACAGCAACCCTCCTACCTCAGCCTCCCAAGGGCCGGGATTATAAGTGTGCAGCACCCTGCCTGGCTATCCCTGAGTTTTTGCAGATGTCAGCGACAATAAACATCATAAGATGAAGAAAGTATGTGGGAAGAAAAATGCACCAGGCATAGTCTTGATAAAAAAGAGAAGCATCGTCCCTTCAGCCTCTCCTCTCACTGGACCAGGAGGCTGGCGCCAATCCATCTGCCTGGATTTGCAGAATCATGCAGGGTCAATGGTCAAACCCGTGTATCTGTCTGCAATTCTCAAATGGCCTGTTATAGTAGTCTATAAAACTCTTTATTCTTGCAGAATATTTATGAGCTGACAGTATTGTAGGTCAGAAGTCCAGGCCAGCTTGACAGGGCTCTGCCCAGGGTACTACAAGGACAAGGTCAAGATGCAGCTGACTGGGCTCTGGGGAAAGCAAGGGTAAAGGCTGCAGAAATTACGTGTGTTAGAGAGGATTTCCAACATCAGCGCTTTGCAAAGTGCTGCTAGGAAGATTATGACCACCAGAGGGCGCAAGAAACACCACCCTTTGCCAGAGGTCCCAGCTCCTGTTCAAAGTAGAGTCCCTGACAGGTCTGTGGCATTCTGAGCCATCCTGCCAGGCCCAAACTCCACATCTTTTGAAGACCCACAGGCTTTCCGTGAGCGTGTGTAAGCAAGCAGTGCAAGAGTTCAGGGTTTCAGTCATGGCTGCGAGTCAGAATCACAGGAGGGTAATAAAAAAATTAAAAATTAAAAAATAAAATAAAATATATCAGTCCGGCAAGATAGCTCAGTGATCTAAAGCACCTGCTTAAGCAAACTTAGCCACAGGGACCGCGGTTTGATCCCTGGCACCACATGCTGCACCAGGCCGCCCCCCCCCCCCCCCCCCCCCCCCCCCCCCCCCCCCCCCCCCCCCCCCCGGTCAGGCTGAGTAGGCCACAATTTAAAAAAAAAAAGAATCACAGGAGGAGCTTTGAAGAATCCCAGTTGAGGGAACCGCCCCCAAGACACTCTGATTTTATAGGGATTTCAGTGTGCAGCCCGGGCTGAGAAGGCCTGTGAGTCTAGCTCACTGCGCATGGTGCGAACCTGTGCGTACGTGAAACTGGGCTGTGTGCAAGTACATGGCACCTGGGTGTGTGGACGCAAGGACAGGACAGGGAGTCCTTCGATCGCGGGCCTTTGGGGTACAAATCCCCAAACCTCAAGGACCGCCAGGATGGAATGTAGTTAAAGCGAATGTGGAAGCATTAACTTTCATTGCAAGTGCTTTGAAGGTTCGAGTTAGATACTAATTGCTCCGACGGGAATTCTAGTTCCCCTGCCCTCTGCCCAGTGTCTGGCACAGTCTCCTCTGCTGCTTATCCTGCCGTCTGATCTCCACTGTGGCATCCTGGAGAGCAGAAAATGTGTTGCTTCACCGGGCTGTGTTTATTTAGTGAGGTGCCACCCACAACGGTTCTTGGACGTGGGCAGCCCCTGGCCGGTGGAGAGATTCATGAGTTAGCTATGTGGAAGACTATCCCTTAGCCAGGCACAGTGACATGCTATAATCCCAGGTACTGGGGAGGCTGAGGCAGGAGGATCCCAAGTTTGAGGCCAGCTTGAGCCACTCTGCAAGGCCCTGTCTCAAAAACAGAACTGAACAAAACTCTAGGACAGTGGTTCTCAACCTTTCTAATGCTGTGACCCGGCAATATAGTTCCTCATGTTGTGGTGACCCCAAACCAAAAAATAATTTTGGTGGCTACTTCAAATTACTAATTCCAATAAATAACATTTCACCGTAGCATAGCATGGGTTTAAATATGTACTTTCTGATGGCTTAGGCGACCCCTGTGTTTTGGTCATTGGACACCCCCCACCCCCCTTCCCCGCATCCGCGGTATAGCTCAGTGGTTAAAGCGTTTGCTTAGCATATTCAAGGCCTTGAGTTTAGTCTCCAGTAAGGAAGAAGAAAGGGAAGGAAAAGGAAAGGAAGTGA
>PVJA010039354.1:0-19204 GCA_004027025.1 Myocastor coypus | reverse complement strand
TGAGGACAATATGCAATATGTCAACTTTCAAAGAAAAAAAGGGGGAAAAGAAAAAAAAATAATGTGGATTTAGAAAGGTTAATGTTTAGTTGTTTGATCAATCTTATATACCTATATGTATTAATCTAAACTGATCCGATGATGAAAATATGTAATATAACCATTGTTAAATTTAAACAATAAAAGAATTGAAAAAAAATAAATAAAAGATTCTAATGAGCTTCAGGAGACAGAGCAGCAGAGGGTGGGTGGAGGAGGCAGTGGGGGAGGAGAATGGGCTTGGAGGGAGCCAGGGAGGAGGAGCGAGGGCCCTTCAGAGCGGGCAGCCTCTGTCAATAGGGGGCGGGGCGGAGCTTGTGGGAGGCTGCGCAGTCTCCAGCACAGGCATGAACTTGTTTTTAGCTTGGTCTGTGGGTTATTCTGCACAGTATGCGGCATTGTTTGCGCAAAATCAGTGTGTGCCCGGAGGCCTGGTACTGGAGGGCCGGAGAGAAGGAAGGGGAGAGAGCGGTAGCCTGAGTGGAGCAGAGAGCAGAGCCACAGAGCAGTGGTGCACAGCAGGGAAGAGGAGGAGGTGGTGCAAAGCAGGGAGGCCTGCAGTAGGCAGGAAGAAACAGCAGGCCAGTGCTTGGTGACATCCCGGATGGATGGGCTGGATGCAGCACGAGCGACTTCGCAGACCATCTCTTGAACACACTAGCCTCGTACGCGAGGTTCCCAAGCCACGGCGCCATGGTGCAAGTCATATCTGGGTGTCCCTAGCCCGACGTGCTCAGAGTGGGGCTTGGAAGATGGATGTGGAGCACCGCCTTGGCGTGGTGTTGGGAGTGCGAGCGCGGCCAGAACAGGTGGCCGCTGGAGTGCTTCCTGTCCCTCTGTGCCTCCTGCCCTCGCTTTCTGCTTCTTGGATGCCATGACATCAGCCGCTTCCCTCCGCCAGGCCCTGTCACTACTGCCTCTGCCCAGAGCAGACTGACCACGCAAGCACTGCGAACTATGAAACTATGATAAAACAAACCTCTTCTTTTTAAATTCACGGGTGTCTGGTATTGCGTTTCAGTCACAAGAGAAGTGGCCAAGGCAGGACTGGACCTCTGGCCTCCTCCAGTAACACAGAGACTTTCTGCCGGTGGGAAGCTAATCTTCCTGGTCACGATCTAAATCCACCGCAGGTTCCACCCCCACAGACTCCAAGACTAGACTACCGGAAGAGGTCCTGTGAGTGGCAGGTGTCTGAGCCAGTACCTGAGCGCAGCAAGCCCATCCTCTGGGGTAGCACCCACCTCTCTCCCAGCCCTGAGACATGAACAAAGCTCCTCAGGATCGAGGACTGCGCTGAATGCAGCAGAGGAGAGAGATGGTCAGGAGGGCAGCCCTCTAGTACGGCCCGACATGCAAGAGAGAGGAAGGCATTCGGTGGGCATCAGTCGGGTACCAGGCATGGCTAGAGGCTTCACAGTAGCATTTAGCCCACATAACTCTATTAAACAGAGCAAGGCTTATTTTTCCTGTTTTTGTAGATAGGCAAACAAAACTGGAGAAACTCTATATAACTTGCCCAGACCACAAGCAATAGAATAGAAAGTAAGTCAAGTATTTAAATAAAGGTCTCACAGTGAATCCCCACTTACACCTCATCCTTCTTGGTAACCACCATCCAGTCCACAATCCAGTGCTGGCAAGACCACAGAATGTCAGGGATGCTTAGCGTGAGTGAGTACAGTAAAGTATGAGCTGTATCCCAAAGCAGAAGAGGGTTGGAGCATTCTGGAGGACAAAGGAAAGAATGTGGAATTGGTGACAGTGGGTCACTCTTAATAAGCTGTGTGAACTGCAGCAGGCAGAACATTGTGGGGTCAAAGACACAGCTTTTAGGTGTACAAAAGACCCCAACTTATCTCCAAGATGCACCGTTGCCACCAACTCCTGGTTTTCTCTGCCTTGCCCGGCTACGTGAAGGATGACGTTCATCAGCCCTGTCCTATGTAATCCACCTCAGACAAGCAAGAGCTGGATGAGTACCGAGTGCACGTTTATCTAATCGTGGGCAGCAATGCCTGGTATGGGCCACTCACAGATTAAATCACAAAACGAGGATCCAAGAATTATCTAGATGAAAAGGGGCAAACCCCCAAAATGACAGTTACAGAGATAAATACAGAGGCATTTGGCCAATAAACCTGGTGGAGGGCCGCCACATCCCAAGATCCAGGCTCATTCCTGTGGGTGAGTGGAGCTAATACTTGAGAAGCTCTTGAGCAAAGGCTGTGGAGAAGACAGCAGTGTAAAGCACTGATGGAGAACAGAGCTGGGGCTGCATCCTGGGGGCGGGGGTGCACCGCAGCTCACTGGACAGCCCGCTGTTCATTTGCAGCCTAAACATGCCCTTGGCACTGGGCTTGCCCAGGCAAGGCCGGATGCTGGGAGCACAGCCCTGAAGGAAACTGACACCAGCCTGTGGGGGACAGCTAGTGCGATCCTGTACAGGAAGGGACAGAGCCTGTGCAGCAGCTAACTAGAGAGTCCCTTGTGTACCGGGCTGAGGTGTGACAAGGGCCACCACAGAGAGCGAGGCTGCCATGAGTGTCCCCCAGAAGCCCCTGTGCTGGAAACAGCCTCCAGCTTCACGGATGCACAGCCCTTTAGGATGGGAGCAGAGTGAGATGCGGTCGTGAGGGCACTAGGGCCTCAGAAGACAAGAGAAGCCTGATGTAGCATGTTGCTCTCCCCCATGGCATATGACACCCTCTGCCTTGGGGGGCCTTCAGTGTTGGACGCCCATTCTTCAGAGCTCCTAGAAGTACCTCGCATAATAGCTCGCCTGGTGCACCGTAGGCAGCAACAGCGCCCAGGTTGCTGAGCTGCTCCTTTGCCTCCAAAGCCAGCATTGCAGGAGCCCCTTCACCATGCACGCCAGGACAGGGGCCACCTAGCTGGAAAGGCTTGCCAGAGCAGAGGCCTTGGCACAGGGTCACCCTTCCCTGGCAACTCCTGCTGGTGACTCTCTGACAGCCTGCACGGAGCTCAGCTTTCCACCTCTGTGACCTCAGCAGACAGGAGCAGAAGTACAGCCACCTGGGGGCGGGGCATCAGGGTGGCACCGGGGCTGGCCAGAGCTTCCTCCGGGGCAGCCAGCAAGCCCATAGCTCTGTCTCCCCACATTTCTCTTCCAGGGTTCCCCTGCTTAGTGCTGCACCCAGCCATGCCCTCCCGCTGGCACCAGTCTCTCTCCAGCCAGTAGCAAACTGTGTGGCTATGCCACACACACACACACACACACACACACACACACACCCCTTGCTGCAGCCACCACGTCATCCTAGAGGGCCTGGCTGTGAGCCGGGCCCATGTGTCCCACGGCAGCACTGAGGCAGCCCCGCTTGCCTATCTCCCAAGGGGGAGTGTGTGCCGCTCCGCCCCGCCCTGGACTCCACATGCGCCCCCCTCTCTGGCCTGTTCGCCATTCCTGCCCTCTCTGCACTCACACCAGATGAGGCACCAAGGCCTGCTCCTCCCACCCAAGGCTGCTCCATGTCCCTCTTCAGTGAGGGCTATCTATGCCCTGTAGCCTCTCCTAGCAGGGCTTTCCTTTCCTCATTCACCGAAGCCCAGGGTAGAGGCTCAGGAAATGTGGGCCCAGGAAGCTAGAGGTTCTCCCCCAGCTGGGGACTCCCCTGCACCATGCACTTCCTGTTCCCCTCCATCCACAATTCAGGATCTACATAAACCTGTCCTCACCTCCACATTCCTGGCTCGCTTCTGTCCTGGACACTACTCTGCTGTCTCGTCCCTTGTTTGTGCCTGTACACAGCCATGCTGTGTGCTTCACCAGTCACGGCCCCTTTCTGCTCTCTGGGACTCAGCAGCGCATGGCGCTGGCCCTGGCTCAGAAAGTCAGGGAGGGTCCACTGTGCAGCCGTGGCACCCCACACGTCCAGCAGCCACAGCAGCTCACCGTAAGAACACAGTGAACACGACTGAGACGAAAGAGAAAGGAGGGTTTAGAAGGATGTGGCACAACCACTAGGGCAAGAGGTGGGAGCGTGGCTGTGGAGGGGAGAACGAGAGAGTGCAGTGGAGCGAGGACAGTGGTTTCGTGGCAGGTGAGGCCAACAGGAGGGCCTCAGCACCACACTGACAAGGTCAGCGCTCCCCAGGGCATACGGCATGCACTGCAAGGCGTGGCCGCGCCTTTCCCTGCCCAAGTTTGTTCCTGGGCCTCAGAGGTAGATGAGAACCCTCGCTCCAGATTCTGAGGTGTTTATTTCCCTCACTAGCCCTTGGGGTTCAGTTACTGAAACCAAGCTGAGAGGGAGCTGGACGAATACGTTCGGAGTCCATCAGGGTATGCCTCAGGGTCTCCAGCAGGGAGCGAGGCTACGCCAGGCAAGACGCTCTGCCCTCTCGCTTTCCTTCCTTTCTGTAGTCTAATTCCCAGAACTGCAGTGCACGGCAGCGTTATCCTCAGGCTTGGCACTCACTGCACCCTGCCCTCCAGCTGGGAGAGGATTAGCATGCTGGGCATCTCCATGGCTACCAGCAGAGCCATGTGTGTGACCACCTCCTGCCCTCCCTTCCCAGACAGAGCCGCTGAAGCAGGGACCAGCACCCTGGCCCAATGAGCAAAGGCTGGGACAGAGGACAGAGCCTGCCTGCGGCCAGACACCACCCACACCCTGCAGGCTTTAGCTGCTAGGGCCTCAGCAGCCTCCAGGACAGACCTCAATGGGACTCTGTGCTGTGCCCCCCACAGGCCCTATGCCGGGGATGCCTGGAGCAAGCAGGAGCTGCTTTCAAGGAGGCATGCATGGGCCAGCCTGTGAGGGGAGAATTGTGGGCAAGTTACTGTCTGCCGTGCACAGCATGGAGAGATTTAATTTGATTTAATCCTCAGAGCAATCCAATAAAGCAAACACTGTTATTATCCTCATTTTATATATGAGGCAATTGGATCATGAAAAACTGCACCTCACTGAATGTCGTGCCTCTGCTTAGGAGTGGCCTGAGTGGGATCTGAGCTCCCGCTCACCTGCTCCAGAGTGCCCAGCCCGAGCGCGTGAAGACCAGCACTGCGGTGCCAGGAGATGAAGAAAAGGCCCAGCAGGACCAGGGTGCCGGAGTGCGGTTCCTTGGGCACCCAGTGTCAGAAGGGTGGTCCTGAGCAGTGGCAAGACCAGACAGGCCACCACGATGGGGGTCAGAAGCAGAGAGGTTTCCAGCGGTGGACCCGAGGGGCTACATCCTACTCGGTGTAACAGCTTCGTCACAAGCTACGCATGAAACACATTTCTGCGGCCGGGGACCAGATGCGAGGCCTCACCGTCACCCTGGTGCATGGCCTGTTTGAGCTGGCTGGCTAGCTGTGCTGGGCTTGCTTTGGACCCCGCTGCCCTGAGCTTCTTCTCCCTGTCCCTTGCAGAGGACCCTGGCATCAAGGGTGCTGGCTTTCTAGTCATCTGCCCAACCCATGTGAGGGGGTGACACAGGATGGGATATGTGTGGGCTTCGGGTCCCACCCTCGGCCCACCATGGACATAGAGTGCTTGAGCTTCCTTTGTGTTGATTTCCCCAAAACTTCCCCAGACACCAGAGACTGGCACTGTGGCATCCTGGAAGCTCTGGCTCTCCAACCAGGAGTGCTCTCAGGGACCAGATGAGAATCCTGCCTAGTGAGAGCTGCTCGCCCAGATCACTGCCATTCACTTGCTCAGCAAATATTTATTGATCATCTACTATGCTCTGGGCCAAGGAGCTGCTGATTATAACAACTGAGAGAGTTTGCCAGTGTGATGTCTAAGAGACACGAAGGCGCTAATTGAAGCAGGGGAGAGCAGGACCCAGTAATTATCACATTGCTCTGCCTCCACCAGCCTCTCTTGTCAGGTCAGCCTGACTGTGCATCTGGCAGAAGCGGGGGACATGTAAATGAACTGCCTGGAGTAAGTACCAATTACAGCATTAGGGAGGCTCTGTGCTGGCAGCTCACAGCCTGCTCACTCCCAGGGTGCGCACTGTGTGAGGCGGTGCTGCCAAACCCCACACCAGGATTTTGCCAGGCTGTGTGCACACTCAGTGGCTCCTAGATGCCACCAGCTCTCTTCAGCTTGGGACCCCTCTCTCCATCCTTAAAGTCACCCCCCTCCCGCCTCTTTTGCCAACAGATTTCCACGCTGACTGAGCCCCTGGCTGTCTTTCCTCATGATGACCTTGCGCTTCCATTGGGCTGCCTGGCTAGATCCGAATACCCTCTCCCCTCCACATGCCTTCATGTACCCATGTCGAGGAGCTCCTGAGACTTTGGGGCATGTAGGGATGACATCTCTGGGGCTGTTTTTCGCCGACAACACTGCATGTTCCTGCTCCAGTGTTTCTGAAGCGATGGAATGTCCCAGTAGTGATCACCTTGGATTCAGGCTCCTTGCATCTCAGGATGCTTGTGTGGTCTGTTCAGCCACAGAGTGGGGAGGAGTGTGAGACAAGCCGCCCGAGACAGGCCAACTGCAGCTGAAAGCTCGGGACAGCAGCGGGGCTCAAGGGCGGGCTGAACTGTGCGTCCTTGCTGTGCTGAGCTCCAGAGTCCCTTGAGGGTGGGCCTTCCCTGCGCAAGGCAGGGGGGCTGACCTCACCGCCAGAGGTGGCAGTGGGTTCCACAAAGAATCTGCACAAGTAGCGCACATACTAAAGCAACCCTTGTCTTCCTCCAGCCGACTTTTTTGTCATTTACTCTCCTTTGACTTACCATTTCTTCACTAAGTTATTGAGCAAAAGGATTAAAGACATTCTGCTTTAGCCATCTGTCTGAGTCTCTACTCTCTTGTGGGGGGCCCCAGTGCATGTGAACATTAAGAAATCTCATGCACGGCTCCCCTGTTATTTGCCTTGGTGCAGTTTGGCTTCTAAGCCTAGCCCAGGATTCCCATTAAGAAGTAACGTGGGCAGCTGTTATCTTCTCTACATAGGCAGAAGAAGCCCATAAATGCTCATTATTTTGTGTATATTAGTACCAGAAATAAAAGGGGATAAATAGGCACCACTCACTAGTAAGAATTTTGCTTCTTGCCCTTATAACGTTAGCCTCCATGGGGCAAGAAACCTTCGTTTATGAGGGAGGCATGCTCTCACCAGGAAAACACCAACGCCGTGCTTGACTGTGAGTTAAGACTGACACCTGGTCACCTGGGGCTTCTCCTGCTTTGGAATCCAACAGACAAAGTAGGAACGACCTGCAGACAAGGAAGACTCCGCCTGTTTACTACCGGAAACTGGACCACTACATCGCCAAGAAGTGAGGAAGAAGCAGCTGGCGTGCAGGGGATTCCTTGTGACTGTGCATTTCTGGCGTGCCCTAGAAAGACCCAGAACTTTAAGAAACTTGCTCAGGTTCCTAAAGAAGGCAAAGGGAAAGCAAAGCAGGTAGTGGAAAAGGCAGCTCTAAATAAACAACAGCGATTGTAAGACCAGTTACAGAAATGAAGAGTGGAGTTACCATGGATGGTGCCTACTTGGGCCAAAACGTGCACGTGTGCTTGTCTTCTTCCTTCTCTCGTCACCTTGACATTTACAGGAGAGGCACTGATTTATGGCACGGACTCAGGCTCTGTCAAGCTTACACCACAGTGTTTAAGATATGGGATATAAGGGGAAAGTGTTTCATTCACCGAAGTCTACATTTCCTGCCATGGAGCGATGGAGTGAATTTTCAGCGGCATGCAGTATGGGCATGATAAGGCAGAGGTATGGCCTTGGCATCATCTTCATTTTGAGCTTTAATACAACTTAAGGACCCATTTCTAGAGGCCAGGTTATGAGGGTGCTCCAGTCACTATTAATTGTGTGGGCCCACTTGACTTGATAGGCACCCTCATATTTGGTCTCATTATTTTGGAGCTTCTGGGAAGGACTTTTCCATGTGTTAAGTCTTAGATGAGCGGAGTTCGAGTAAAGCAGATTGCCTTCCAAATGTTGGCAACTTCTTCCAAGCAGCTGAAGGCTCCAACAGAACAGAGACTCGCTTCCCCAAACAGAAGCCTTCAGGCTTAAATTTTCTTTAATTTCTAAAAGATGGAGTAATACCTCAGCCCCCATGTGGAAGCCCTTCCACAGTCTCCACAGTGAGCGGATCGTTTCCTCTCTGCGTGCTGTGGGTCACGATGCCTCAGCTCTCTCTGTCCATGGAATGTGCAAGAGTCCAGATACCACCAGGCACAGGGTGGCTGTGGCCTCTTACTCCAGAATGGAGTGCCTCAGTGCAGACCCTGCTGCCACATACAGTGTCCAGAAGGGAGACAGAGGCCACGCCATGCACCAGGCCCTGACAAGGGCCTAAGAAGGGAGGATGCCAGCCTGTGGCATTAGGAAGTCATGTTGTGTCTCAGACAGAGGCCTGGCTTAATGGGTTAGCTTTCCCAAACTTTGTCTTGCAGATCTTGCATGGACCACCTGTAGGATTTGGAGTCTAGAGCTCGAGTTGAGTTAAGAATACAGACTTGGAGGGGTGATGAGATAGCTCAGCAGACTAAGTACCTGCTTAGGCAAAGCATAGGGACCAGGGTTCAATTACCAGCACTACCTGCCATGCCAGCCCCGCCCCCTGGTGCACTGAGCTGGTTACTGAGATTGGGCATGCTGGTGCACACCTGTAATCCCTGTGCTGGGAGGCTGAAAACAGGAGGATCACTATGAGTCCCAGCTGCATAGTGAGACCCTGTACCAAATACATAAAAAAGAAAAAAATAAAAAAAGAATATGGACTTGGGATAACTGGATTAATTCATGGTTTGAGCCATGAAGCCTAGTTTTTGGTCTGTCCTGGAGCTCTTTCGGCCTTCGCTGGTGCCTGCTTCACCACTCCAGTATCAGGGCGCGTAGATCCAGGTCATGATTATGTATCCAGAGGGTCCACTTGGGTTCTGTTCATACTGAATGCCCAGTACTGTCTCTTAGATGCTATAGCATGAACTATCAGCCAAGCTGGCTCATGCTTGCTGGCCCCAGTTAGCACCCCTCAGGCACCCCGACAGGAAGGATCCAAGAGATAAAGGCGTGCTCTGAGGCTCAGTCTAGGTGCACAGCCATTTCTTTCACTGTGCTGCTTTTTTGGTTACTCCTGAAAACCAGCTGGGATGAATTTTGGGAAAGCTGCAAATCCTTGCACGGTATTCTTGTTGACTGGGGTTTACACCTGAGAGCCCCTTGTTCCTGTGTGTGTGGTAGAGGCAGCCACGAGCCCATTACACTGGCCCTGCCTTCAGAAGTTTCTGTGTGTGACAGTGCAGCCATCCACACGGGGACTCTGGGATTGCTTTCTGGAAGCCCATGTTGAGTAGAAGGCCTAGGTAGGTCTCCATTAATGTCACGTGCTCTGCCTTCTCTCCAGGTAGACACTGTCCAGCCGAGCACCTCCAGGTGATCTCTGTCAAGATCATGGGGATCAGAGCAATTGCCTAGTGAGGTTCTGCCCAGACGTCCAGTTCACAGAGCCATGACCTACAATAACATGGGGGTTGCGTTAAGCCACCGAGCCCCAGATCGCACCTTCTGTGGCATCATTCCACTACAGCAGGTGACCCCCACGTGGTAAGGCCCTGTATCTCCATCTGCTATATCTGTCATCTCCTATCTGCTCCCCATTCCAACAGAAAAGTGTCAACCATTCAAAAGAAAAGTTGTAGCCTGACTCATAGTGAGAAGAGAGGAGCTCTTACCCAGTACTGTAGCTGTACTGGAAGCGCGGTAAGGTGAGACCCCAGCAGTGCTTTGATGAACTAGATAAATAGAACCTTCTGTTCCCAGAATCCTCCTCTTTCTACTTGCCCATTCTTCCCTTTGTTCGTCTGGATGCTTATACACAGAAGCTCGGTCATAGTGTCTGTTTAGAAATTTCCCCTGCCACATTCTGGAAAAAGAGAATATTCCTATCTACAAGATAAAGTTTTCTTCATACCCTGTCCTAGGGAGACCCAATGGCTGCAGGGACTGTCAGACAGTACTTCTCCTGTTGGCCTCCAGGGCCAGGTGTGACCCTTCCAGAGTCACTCAGGCCCTAGGCTATGTAGCAATGTCCTCATTCTGCACTGGGGCTGTGGTGAGAGCCAGGAACTGCAGCTGGGCTAGGAGGATCTAGCTGCCAAGAGCCCAAGCTCCAGAGAAAATTCAGAAAAAAAGCATTCTACCATACAAGCTTCTGGAGACAGAGCTTGAACGGATGCCTGGTGTGGAGCATGGCTGCCAGCCAAGCAAGACTGGCCAGAGCAGCGGAGGTCTAGGTAGGAGGCCGGGGCTCAGCCCTCGGGAAGCGCCTGTTCCCAGCCCGCCTGTGCTGCGTCGCCTGCATGCACGATGCGCTGCCTCCTGCAGGTGCGCGGCACGCACGCTCTTCTCCTGGCGCGCCCCTCTTGCACCTGTCATTCTTCCTCCATGGATCTGGATGCAGGCACACAGACGCTCTTCAGCACTCTGAGGTTTTCACAAGTTGTGGACTTGGCTGTGACTCCTGTTTGTTCAACTCGGGCCAAGTCACATACATCAGTCTTTCCAGTGTCACTGATTTTTATCAAGGATCCAACAGCACCTTCCTCCTAAAAATGGCTGCTCTGAGAAATAAGTAACATGCACAAGGCTCTTGTTTCATGCCTGCAGAATGCTTCGTAAGTGACAGCGAGTAGCACAGAGGGAACGAATGGCTGTACTGAGTCCACCCTACTCTGACGTGGGGAGCACTCTGAGCTCAGAGCCTGCACAGAAGCCAAGTGACGTAAGTGATGAGGGGGCGGAGAGACGAGCTTAATCCCTTGCAATTTAGGACACTATTTCCCATCTTCTTCTGACACAAAGCAGAGCGTTTTGTCAAGGGAACCGTAGCATTTCCATAGAAACCGCCTCCTCTCCTGAGTCCTGACTCAGGGTGCTGCTGCAGGACTCAAACAACAGACTACACTGCCAAGTGGGGGCCGCGGTGCTCTCTGAGGAGGTGCTGCGCGCACAGCCCTGGCTTCCTTCTGACATCTTTTTCTTTCCAGAGCTTTTGACAAAGCCGACTGACTGCAACCTCATAGTGCCACAGAAGAGAGAAAGGCCTGACCTCTGCTGTGGGCTTGGTCCCTCTGGCACCCAGGACACACTACTCGAAATGATAGAGAAAAATACAGATAGGCAAAAATGAACAAATACAATCATGCTTGTAAATGCTGACTTAAAGAAAAAACAAACCTGCAACTTCAAAGCGCAAAGTCACTCAAGGTTACCAGCTCTGCACTCCAGGCCTCTATTCCCTAGGTATTTTCATTTGTGTCTTCCAACTCCATCATATACAACTCCCTTAAAGATGCAGTACACCCACAAATTAGCTGATAACATAATGGGTCACAACCTCACCTCCACATGAAGAAAAGATTCTAGGAATGTTTGAGCGAGTGGGTCAGCCTCCACAGGTGCCAGCGCACTCCCGACCCCAGACCACAGTCACCTCTCTCTGGAGAGCTCACCCTCTGTTTTTCCAATGTGAATTCCTTTAACTCTGCGCACTAAGAGCTGTCTTATGTCTCTGACCCAAAACACCCTGAAATTTCTTTTCTACGATGACAGTCAAGAACTTGTGTGGTGGAACAAATTGAGCTGTCTGTCTCCTTTGTGGAGGTGCTCCTGGGATTCTGTCCAGTGACAGCATGACGAAAGGAGTACAGAGTGTGCTATTCCAAAATAGACTTCTCTGGCATATTTTGAGCTGGCTACTCTGAGAAACTTTAACTGCAGGAGGGGAACTCAAAAACTGCTTGTGGAAAAAAAATTTATAAAGGAAATTTACACATTGGAAGCTCTGTCTTACAAGGTAGCCCCACACACCTCTGTCCCCACAGGAAGCTCTTGTGCAGAGCTAAGCCGCCTTTCCTGACCACGACTGCCCCAGCCCACCCCCCACAACTTGCACCCACCATGGTCTTAAGTCTCAGGCCTGCTCTGCAGTTTGAAATATACCTCAGCTACAATTATGTCTCTTTATTCATGAAGCCGAGTACTTCCATCAGACTCCTATGCATGACCATGTAATTAAAAATGGCTTTCCTGGGAGGCTGAGGCAGGAGGATCCATGTGAGTTCAAGACCAGCCTGTGCTACAAAAGTGAGCTCAAGGCCAGCCTGAACTGCACAGTGAGACCCTGTCTCAAAAAAAAACAACAACAACAACAAAAAATAAAAATGGCTTTCCTTCCTGAAGCTGCCTAGTGTTCCTTTACTTGTAGCTTCGCCCTCTCAGTAGCAGGATGAGGGTGAAAGGAAGCTATTTTTCTCTCCATGATGGCGCTGATGAAAACAGGTCTGTGAGAAGGTGGAAAAGAAGGAAGCAGAGGAAGGAAGGTAAAAGGAGAGGCCGGGGTGGCTATGGAGCAAGGGCGAAGAAGAGAAGGAAGAAGAGCAAATGGGGAAGGTTTCCACTCGCCTCGGCCCAGTGCAGCAATGGGCAGAGGCACATGCGGACGTGGATGCACCGCCCGTCACGGCAGGAGACAGCCTGGAGGTGCTCAGCTCAGCTACCCAGCCTCCACAGCCGGGACGTACAGCAGAGTGCATGCCCGGATGCTTTAGTTCTGCAAAAGGCAAAGCAGTTGAATGTTTTAAAGCAAGCGGCAGCTATTGTAGAGTGAAGGGTGGGTGGGGACATTTGATACAGAAGTGCCAAAGTTCTCATTCGTTTTGTTGTGTTGTGCTGTGTTGTGCTTTTGAAGGCAAGTTCTTGCTGTGCAGCTCCACATGACTTTGAACTCACTAGGTATTCCAGGTTGGTTTGGAACTCGTGGCCAGCCCCTGCCTCAGCCTCTCAAATGCTGAGGTTACAAACCTGTGTCACCTCGTCTGAGTAGCTCTTATTCTAGCTTCATCAGAAACTCAAACAAACATGCCTGCCACAGTGAAGGGCCCACCTCTGCTCCCATGGGGCAGAGGTTTGTTTTCAAACTACTTCTCTGAAAGAGAGGATCATACATCTGAATGACGAGCACATTTTTATGACATCTGACTAGCTAAAAGTGATCCTCGGGATGAGACACTGTTTTCCCCTGATGCTGGCTAATGTTACTGTGGAATGAGAGGGAACTTCTTTCCTTCAAGGAGACTGTGGAAAGAAAATGGACCGTCAGCACACCACACACCACGCTGAGCATTTAACAAGCTACGGCATGAAATTTCACAGTAACTTTGGGAAGTTATTTATGAATTTACCTGATGAAGAAACTGCAGGTCAGAGAGGAAACCCCAGCAATGCACGCAGCCTTCTCCTTCCAACCCCATGGTGCCTTGGCCCTGCTCAGCTGACCCCACGATAGAGCCATGCACCCCACCATCCACAGCACCTGCGGCCTCCATTCTCCAGCCATCACTGTGTACTGTGCGACACAGTAGGCGTGGCCTTTTGATGGATGTGCTGACACCTTGGCCCCTGTGGGAGACCCCAGCCCTCCACTTGGCTTCCCATAATCCTTCTAATGGTTGGTCCCCGAAGCCCAACCTTGACACCCTTTTAAGCTGGATGTCCTTGAACCAGAGGGCTCCAGTGATCATCCAAGCCAAGGAAAAATATATTTGAGGCAAGCTCAAACAGCAAGAAGTAAAGTGGGAGTTCTGAGTGCCTAGAAAGGGTCAGATGACCCTGGTGAATGAAGCAAGCCTCTCCCTGCCGAGAGTGATTTTGATCTGCCAAGATCCTTTCCACACCCCAAGGTTCCAGGGCAGAGCCAGCTATTAAAATTGCTAATCACTTGTTAAATTGTGCAAACCTTCCTGGGAACAAGCTCATTTGCATGTGAATTAGGTGTCTAGAATAGTTATAATCGTTCAATTATGTGATTATGACCAGGAGAGTCAGATTTAAGACAGAAACTACAAGATGTCTCAGGTCACCAGCATGGGTCCAAGACACCTGGGGAGCCTAAGCCTCAGGAAGTAGATCTGAACTTAATGTTGTATAAAACAAAATTTTCTGGCTACTGAAGGAAAGAACCAGCTGGTAGCTGCCTAGGCTGGGCCAGAGTGGATAGAGATCGAGGCTGAGTCATCCCCTGACAAAACACAGTTGATTTCCTAAGGGAGAGGACCTGTGAGGTGAGGAGCCATTCCTCTGCCAGGTCATCCTAGCCAGCCACATCTCCGCAGCATGGCTTCTTCAGCACCGCCTCCCATCTGTGACCCTCTGACCTGTCTGGGAAGGTTGACTATAGGATGTAGGAAATGCTGGGAGCTAAGGCAGCTAAGACAGGAGAAAAGGGAAAGCACAGCTCGGGATGCAGACTGCAGGATCCACACACGAGAAGAGGGCAGGAGGGACGCTGGAGACTAACTACTCTGAGGCCAGTCTTGGAGAAGGGGAAAGGTCATGTGGGAGTCTCCCCAGTCCTGGCGCAAAGTTCTGCTTTTGTGCTTACCATAAACATTTTACAAAATGCTCAAAAGCACTGCACTTCCCAGGGAGACTCTGGGAAACCTACGAGCTGTCTGCTGCTGTGTGAGTCAGGATTCCTCACTGAAGAGGAGAGCCTCAGCGTGAGGAGGAGAGTTAGACCTTCTGGGACTCTGCGGCTGTTACCCAGAGGCTGACATTATGGGACCTCACAAGCTCGCTTGCACGCAAGGGTAGCCACTCATCTTAGGGGTTCAAGCTGCTCCTTCATACAAACTGACTCAAGGGGAGAGAAGTCTGAGGATAACCGTGATATTTTTACAACCCTAAATAATTCACACATACAATGCAGTACAAAAAAGTTGTACAAATTAATGAACTGTGTCTAGCTGAGCGTGGTGGTGCGTGCCTGTAATCCCAGCACTTGGGAGACTGAGGCAGGAAGATCAATGAGAGTTAGAAACCAATCTGGGCTACAAAAGCGAGCTCAAGGCCAGCCTGAACTGCATAGGGAGAGCCTGTCTCAAAAAGACAAAAAAAGAAAGAACTGTGTCTAGAATCTCATACGGATGCCAGGTCTAAGATGATCTGAGGATTACAAATGAAATTCCAAGGTCTGAGCAGTCATCAGCCACAGCAGAGGCTAAATCATTGGCTCAAGGATGGTGAGCCAGCCAATCGGATCGCAGATAAAGTTCAGCTGTGAGCACAGCCTCGCAGGATCACTGCCTGGGTTAAGGTGGGGAAGGAGGTAGTGCATTCAGTGGGCTATGTTCAGTGTGTGTGAGTGTGAGTGTACGCTTGGGTGTGAGAGAGATCGTGGTGGAGGGGGGCTCCACAAAAATCAGTCTTCGATGGATTGCACAAGTACACATAGGATACATCCTCCATGACCTTTGTCTTAGTGATTTTTTTCTCATTTCTGAGACAAGATGCCTGACATCCAAAATTAAAGAGGAAAAGGTTTTTTGGCTCACAGCATGTAGAGGTTTTAGTCTGTAATCATGCAGCGGGGCATTCAGAGAACAAGTAGTTTATGACAGGCAGAGGATAGCAAAGGTAAAAAGGGACAATTACAACTTTTCCTATACATTATGTCCTATTGAAGCTGCTTGGGCCAGTAGGACTCACACCCTTAATCCTTGTGCCCAGGAGCCTAGCACTGACCCATGAATCAAGCCCAGCATCACACATTCTAGATCCTACCCCCTGTGAAAAGGGCCCCCACCATGACCACACGAGGCTCTCAAGGAATGTCTACACACAGGACACTGAGCCGTAAAAGGCTTTAACCAACAGCTCCCAACACTGCAGGTTCTGCCAATTAACCCCTGCGAATATGGAATAATGGACTATGTATGCAACTACTTTCTCTTAGTTCAATGAAAAGAAATTTTTGTACCAATAATGATTAGAAAAATTATCATGTCTACATCCTGTATTTTGAATAACGACTATGAGGACAACAATATGCATTGTATCAATTATTGGGAATGTGCTACTAACGTATTTTGAAACTGTTGCATTGTTGCTTCTTATTAAAGGCAATAAAAAAACAAAACAAAACAAAAACATACGAGATAACACCCTTTAAACAGGAGTGTTCTTAAGGCACAACAGCAACTAACCATGAAAGAGGGAAATTGCCAATGGACAAATTATTCTGTTAAGCTAAAGCTTCTGGTAATGTCAGAGTAACCTTCATGATGGGTGACCCTGCTGCCAAAGTAATTGTACTTTCGGAACACACAAACACCCCCCCCCCACACACACACACATGCGCTTGAAGCCACAAGGGAGTACAGTGCACCGCCGTGCTGAGAAACCTTGAGAGGACAGCAGTGCAAACCTGTGCAGTTCTGCTGGTGCCTGTTTGATACAAACACACACAATCAACCAGCCCAGGCATTCTGATGCAAGTGGAAGATTTATTGAGGGGGAGCATCAAGAAGGCTGGCTGTCTAGCAGACCAAGACAGTGGTGAACAAACGGGGACCGGAGAGCTTATAGGGTCTTTTAAGGAGAGTGATCACGGACTGGAAATAGCTGAGGGAGAGCTAATCTTGGCAGGTTCTCTGGTCTGTGCAGAACCTTTAATGTTAACAAAGGAGCATCTCATGGTTGCTTGCCCAGGTCAGAGTCAGGTGGACCTGTTCTGCAGTTTTGGGGTTGGATCTGCATGGGGCCTGGGAAACCAAGAGGGAGAGCATTTTGGGGTAAGGTGCCTGGGAAACTTGGACTCCTGCCCTGTCTTAGTTACTTATTCTCGTTACTGAGACAAAATATCCAGCACTCCATGTAAAGGAGGAAAGGCTGACTTAGCTCACAGGCTGTAGAAATTTCTGTCTATAGTTGGCTGAGTCCAAGGCCCCATGTCATGGCAAAGGGACATCACCCTGCAAAACAGGAGCAGGCAGAAGGCAGAAAATACCGAGTTAAAGCCGCCCAGCGGCTTCTTTCTGCCCCTTTTCTACTCCATCTAGGCCCACAGGCTTAGGGCAGGTGCCAAGCCACTGGGAGGACTGAGGTAATCACGCAACCCAAATTCCTCCATCGCCACACCCTAGGTCCAGCCGCCCGTGATAAGGCCTGCATAACTGCAGGAGGCTTTGAGGGGACATTGTGACGACGGTTGAGCACGAGCACTGGGGAACCCACCCACCAAGTCGTAGGAATCCCAAAGCAACCGGCTGGGTTTGGACCGGGTACACAGTCAGCACGGAAAGGGAAGCGAGCGTGCAGGAAGGACAATGACTCCTTGTAGGGCTCCAGGCGCTTTCCTCTCTTAACCACTTTAGGTCTTAGTTATCAAAGTTAGTAAGCAGTCAGCATCCACCAGGCCCCTGCTTTGGATCAGCCGCCAGATTGCAAAAGAAATCTGTGTTGTGAGTTACAGAACTATCAGGATGCCGGAGTGGAGCTGGAAGAGCTCTCCCTGAAAGACACCTGCAGCAGGAAGGGGGCGGTGAGCAGAGGGCGCGGGCGTGCTGCGGGCCATGCCATCAGCTGAGGGCGCGGGTGAGGGCGCAGGCGTGCTGCGGGTCATCCGCGCCTGAGGAGGGCAAACACAGCTCGCCCTTCCGGCGCTGCTGCTGCCCGGCTCCTGGCTGCCGGAGTTTGGGGCCTTGTAGAAGGGAAGCCACATGCCTTCTAGCAGTCTACCCGCTCCTCGCCCCAGTCTCTGCTCGCCCCTTTCTCAGATATTTCTTCCTGAAGTTGGCAAAAACGGAATAGGAAGCCTCCTCCCAAAATAAATGGGTAAGATAGAAAGAAGAGAAACAGTGTAAAAACCGAAGTGGTCCCAAGCACGAGATCTCAAGAGCACCCGCAAGAAGAAACAGGGAAGGCCACGCGAGCCAGAGCAGGTCTGTGGCCAGGGAACTGTCGACGTATTTATTTTCCATAATTCAGTGGAACAGACTGAGCGCTTGGGGCCTGTCAGGTTGATTTGCAGTGTCTTACTATGTGCGAAACTACGTAGTCCTGGCAAAAAATAAGGGATACTCTGGTTTCCTTGCCAGGAAGAGCAGCTCGCTGCAAGTACCGAGGCCGCAGTGGTCGGTGGGAGCTGCCGCAGCAGCAGCGCGTTCCACGGCCGCCTCTCCCCGACGGCTCTGCATGCAGCGTCTGCTCCTGCTTCCGCCTCTGGGCTTTTCACCCTCCTCCGCTATGGTTCTTCTCTCCTCTTCCTGCTCTCGTCCACCTCCCTCCCCATGCTCCGTTCTCCCTGGAAGCTGCGGTCACTCTGCCGGCTCTGTGCAGCCTGCTCCCCGCTCCGCACTCGCCTGTCCCTCCTCCAGCCTTGGCTGCTGCGTCCAGCATCCCACACGATGCAATCCACGCTTGCACCGAGGACTGCAGCGCTGAGGGCAGGGTCTCTACGCACGATCCCACAGCGAGGCCGAGAACCCCTCCCCGAGCTGATGCCCAGCCCGTGAGCTGCAATGCGCTCCTGGGTCTCGGAGGGGCCTCAGGCCCTGAGTCCCGCTGTAGTTTTTGTCCTGAGAGCAGAGACGGACGAGAGGAGCTAAGTCAAAGGAGAGAGACGTCTTCCATTCAGGGATGAGTGCGACTCTTTCCTCTTCCTTCAACGCTAATGTCCCATGGTCCCATGTGCTTTTTTTTTGTTTGTTTGTTTGTTTTGTTTTCATCTTTTTGAGACAGGGTCTCAGTATGCAGTTCAGGCTGGCCTTGAGCTCACTTTTGTAGCCCAGGCTGGTCTCGAACTCACACCGATCCTCCTGCCTCAGCCTCCCGAGTGCTGGGATTACAGGCGTGCACCACCACGCCCGGCTTTTCATTATATGTCTTTATTCTCTATTTTTTAACATTTTTATTTTTATTACTTTTAATAAGAGATTAGCAATATGAGAGTTTCAAAACATGTTAGTAGCACATTCACAATGGTTGAGACACTGAATATTGTTGTCCTCACAAATGTTATACAGAGCACAGGGTGCAGGTGTGACAAATTTTCTAATCGATATTGGTTCTGAAAAAAAAAAGAGAAGAAAAGTTTTCTTCTCTTTGAACTAGGAAGAAGTAGTTGTAGATATAGTCCAGTGTTTCATAATTGCAGTGGGTTACCGGCGAAACTGGCAGTGTTGAGGGCTGTTGATTCAAGCCTCTTACTAATCATACTAATCTAGCTCTGCATTTTATGCCTCATAATTAAGCTTTTCTGCTGGGTGATCAAGTGTAAGCTAAAGCAAGACCTGTCTAGCTAAACTTTCATCATTTGTACTTTCCAGGGTCAAATCTCCTCAGGATTAACTTTGGAACCATATGCAGTGCTTTGTAGAACTGTTGTCAGTGT
>PVJA010039353.1:0-19193 GCA_004027025.1 Myocastor coypus | reverse complement strand
CTGCAGTGCCATCTATCCCTAAGGTTGGGGAAGTGGCAGGAATGTGTGTCCACATGCATCCAGGTTCCACCCGCAGTTAGGCCTGGCCCTACGAAAAACGGGTATCAGCCCTTGGCATGGTCTTAAGCCGGCAAAGACGTGCATTCAAAAGGGGTGTGCACAGTAGGGTGTGGACGTCCGCATTCTCTCGTAAACTGTACCCTCTTGGTCCCAATAGGACACTGCCTGGCATAGGTGCCTAGATGTGATTTGTGCAAAAATTAATAAAAAAGGGGGAGATGTTGAGGGCCTCAGCATGAGCCGCTCCCAAAAGATGGCGCCAGCTTCCTGATGAGGGAAGAGCGGGCTGGAGGGGGAGAAGAGGTAGAGATGTAAAGGGTGGAGGATCTTGTTAGATCCTGGCTGCTGTACTGAATAAAAGTCTACAAGCTTAAGTCCGGCGTTCAAGCCTTTGTGTTGCGGCGCCGGACAGGACTGTGCTTGGAAGTCTTCTGGTATGACCTTAAGACAGGTTGGTGGACACCTAGGCTGACTCAACTGTCAGGGCTATGCTTGGAGGTGCCATGGAAGAAGCCTTCCAGCCATTATGCTGGAGATGTTTTGGGGGTTTTTCCAGAGTCCCAGATGAGGTTGGCCTTCCAGACCCCATTGAAGTACTAGGAACATGTAGAAAACCATCCTAGATCCTTTGGTCAGGCCACCTGTCAGCTGGGCACACTAAGTGGTTTCTGTCAGTTCCACAGAACAGAAGCTTTGCCCAGCAGAACCTCACCTTGAGCCTCTGACTTACAGATCATGAGACACGTGTGATCGAAGCCACTGTGCTTTGGGGAATTTGTAGATGGCTTTTGCCATATGAGACAGTATTGGGAAATAATGTGTGATTAAATTTTATAAAATCATATGACAATGAAGGACACATTGTCATTAGTTACCCTCAAAATACTCCTTCTCACTTCCAACACATGCATCCCATTGCTGTTGTCACCATCTGAAGCAATTCTGGAAGTTCTCTTTTGTGACAGCATTACTCATTTTTGAGTTAGTGTTTTAAAGTCTTACTTTGTTGTTCACTTTGATTGATGGCTTCCTGAAATTTTTGAATTTGGAAGGGCTTGCTCTTAGTACATCCTTTAGTCCCAGTCTCTGTCCTTGCCAGGCATTCTCTCTGGCCCCACGTTCCCTGCTGTTCCAGAAGCAGACTGGATGGGCAACACGTACCTTTAGTTGGCACTCAAAGCAGCTTTCCTCAGGGGATTATCTGCTGTTGTTTCAGCTAACTACGTCAATATACTGGAGACGGTCTACCCTACAAAGCCAGGCTTCTGTTAGCAAAACTGGTGACCTCTATTGCAGTTACAGAGATGATTGAGGCAGCCTCACCCTTACACTACCTTTGTGCCTATATTCAAAGGGATTGCAGCCTGCAAATTTTGGACTGGGCTTCTTTCTAGTATAGAGCTAAACAATAAAATAAATGGAACAAAATTTCCTGCATATTTATTTTTCTCATATTAGCTGTTCTTTGCTGTTGTTTTGTTTAATCAATGCAGTGCATCTCTATGCTTAAGAGAAATCAAACAATACAACTATTGTTGGCACTGTTGCCATTGTCTTACTGGCATGCTTCTTAGAGATAATCACTGTCATCATCAACAACTTTTTGGCTGTGTTTAAGCCTAACCTTGTAATAAGCTCATTACCTCGCTTTCTGAAGCTATTGACCATTGATGGTTTCTACTCACTTCTAGCTGCTAAAGATGGGCAAGTTCTCCATTTCCATTCTTTTTTACCTCCTGGTCTTCAAATTTGTTATTATCTCCTTGTTTACAAATTTGTTATTACTTAGTATTCTTTTGTTTGTTTATCTTGATGGTGTTAATAGACATGAGCCTCTATGCTTTGTTCCATGCACTTTAGACAACACTATCTTTCTTCTCAAAGAGTAATAAAAGGCTGTCCTTGAACACTGGTCAGTTTTAGCTTTTTGTGTTGTTTTACAACAAATTGCTGCTCAGTTCATGTAGGCTGGGAAGCAGAGTAGGAGAACAGTACCACAGAGTACAGGGATAGCGACCGGGCATAGATCACAAGGTCATACGCCTATAACTCACTCTGACATACCCAGAGGTGTGTTCCACCAGTCAGGTGCAGCTCCCAAGATAATCGAGTTAACACAATGGAGCTTAGCCACTACATAATTCTTCTCAGGAATTCTGGCTGTTGGTTTTGCTTTTTGCTATATAGCTTGGAGCCCTCTGTAAATACAAGCTAGGTAAGTAGCAGGTGGTGATATTAGGAGCTAAACTCCCCAGTAAGCTGTTCACTGTTTAAGCAACCCTTAGCAAACTCATGCTGGACTTATCTGAGTCATCTTTGGTCTATTAATGCTATCACAGTTTAGAGGAAGAAATTTTTTTTTCTCCTTGGGAGATTCATCTAGAAATGGTATAATCAACTTCACCACAGACCACTGACTAGAGCTCAGTTATAGGGTCTCACATAAATGAAATGTGGAGAGGTAGGATAGTTTGTGGTAAGAAAATGCAGTTTAATTGTATTTCTAAGGAAGAAGGAACTTGACTTTGGTGAATACTACCCATCTACTATATGCTTGAATATGCAAAAGTATGCCACGTTCTAGTGTGCTTTATGCATACACTTTCCCATTCTTGAAGTCACATAGGGTTACATGACTTTCTTAGCCTAAGGGAGTGCCAGCCAGCAATAGATACATGACTCTCTTGGCCACATATCTGGTGTGGCTCTTTAGAGGCTACTCAGTTTCCCTGAGCACCACATTGAAAATGATGCAGGAGGTGCTTCCAGCTCACATCAGAGGAGATGAGCAAGAACCATTTGTGGGACCAGTGAGATAGCTCAGGGGACTAAGTGCCTGCTTAAGCAAGAGCAGTGACCAGGGTTTGATCTGCAGCACCACATACCATGCTGGCCCCACCCCTGGGTGCACTGAGCTGACCACCAAGACCCGGTATGGTTCGTGCCTGTAATCCTAGTGCTGGGGGGCTGAAAACAGGAGGCTCACTATGAGTCTGAGCTGCATTGTGAGACCCTGTACCAAATACATAAAAATAAAACAAAACAAAACCCCAAACATTTGTGGTCAGATGCACAGATCTGGGTCTTATTACTGCAACCTAACCTAACCTAACCTAACCTAACCTAACCTAACCTAACCTCAAGGGAACACATTTCCCCCTCATTTCTGGTTCTTTCTCTCTTCTACTGCCTCTGACATTTGGAGCTGTGATGGAGTTCCTCCAGCATCTCTTCACTCTTTGAGTGCAAGTTCTGGACCATTGCTTCCTACACTGGTTTCTTTTTCTTCCTGTTAAAATGCTTCCTGCCTTTTCCACATGACAGAATTTGTTAAAAACCAGCTTCAGTGATAGCTAACTTCTCCCATTTATTGTACTATTTTGGGGCTATTCCATTTTATCTTTTCTCTCTCCTCCAATTAAAGTGAATCTGGAATGGAAGAAGAATAATTATACATGTTACATTTGTTTGCCATCTTGAGCCTAAGGCAGATAATTCACTTTTTTCTCACTTGGGTAACCATATAGTCTCTTTCAGGTCTCCACTGAGGACAGACTGAAAAGGTTCGAGGAAGCAGAAAAAAATGGGGCATAATAGGGGGTAATTATCATAGTCTTAAGATGGCATTGTGGACAGGAAGGCGGCAAATATTTTAATGCAAGGCACACAGATGTGTGATTTTTAAGTCTTTGTAGAAGTACCTAGGTGTTTATACATTTGTTTATGAATACCTCTGGTGTAGAAGTTTAGGAAGGCAGGGATTTTGTTTTTCTCATGATTCTGTCACACTGCTTCTTTTATAAAGTAGATGGCCAATAAATATTAGTTAAATGAAGAGTAATTTTACACACGCACACACACACACACACACATACACACACACACACACACACACAGACATTGATGCTCCTGGCTTATTGATCTATCTATCTATCTATCTATCTATCTATCTATCTATCTATCTAAAGAAGCCCCAGTATATCAGAACATTTAACATTTTTTTCTTCTTGCTGGGCACTATTAAACCCAAGGCCTTGGGCATGCGATGCACATGTCCTACCATAGAGCTGCAGTCCGGCCTCAGAACATTTAGCTCTGGACGTCTTTCCTTTTGCTTGTCAAACTGTGATCACAGACTATTATGAATGGCATTTCCTCCTATTCTTTGGAAAGGGACTCTGTTTTAATTGTTTTGTAGTTCAAGTGAATTCTCTCTTCCTGTACTGTGTTACATATTTTCAATTTTATGAGAAAGTTGGAAGATGAATTTTAAGGGTGTTAATAATTATGGTTGTGCCAGGAGGGTAGCTTGGTGGTCTAAGCACCTGCCTGGGAAGGGCAAGGACCTAGTTTTAATTCCTAGTACCACATGCCTTGCCAGCCCTGCACTAAGCTGACCACCAAAACCATGTGTGGTGGCCCATGCCTGTAATCTCAACTGTGGGGAGGCTGGGACAAGAGTGTCACTATGAGTCCAAGCTGTATAGTGAGACCCTGTACCCAATAAAGAAAGAAAGAAAGATTAAAAAATAATTATGTTTGTGGTACATAAAGGAGGAATGCATTAATATTTTTGGCATGCTTTTTAATGTTTTGGAAACCTCACAATTTAATAATTGTTATCTAAGCAGGAGAAAGTAGCAAGTTGTATAGATTTTTTAATATACTTGAGACATATGTAATACAATAATTTTAAGTGTTTATAAAACCAGTTTCAAAAACATGGAAGAGAGCCTGCGATCCCTGGTATGCTGTGCTGACCCTGCCTCTGGGGCGCTCTGAGACAGCGATTGAGATTGAGCATGGTGGCACACACCTGTGATCCCTATACTTGGGAGACTGAAAAAAGGAGGATCACTATGAGTCTGATAAACGTAGTGAGAACCTGTTACTTTGTACTAAATACATTAAAATAAAAAGCAATAACAATATTTTTTATCATGAATCACTCTGAAAATATATTTGAATTTTTGCTTTGTTCTTTTATATCAAAGAAATGTGTAGTATCTTTTCTTCCACTGGAGCTTTTTATCAAGGCTATTTCACCTTCAGTTCCTGCTTTGACTCCACAATTTCCAAGTCACTTTTGCTCAGTTGCCTTTTAAGAGCTTAAACAATTGAGAAACAAACATGGCTAATTGGGTGTGAAATGGGGAGAGTGCCAGGGTGGAGCTGGCAGGAACTGGTGGGAAGCTGCTGTTTTCTTTTGTCACTAAGGCCTCCCACCAGGAAACCTTTGCAACTTCCTGCTCTTTCTCCATCACTCCCTCCTTACAGACGTCATTTCCTGTCAGTGTCAGGAAAGGGAAGGCATCTGAAGAGCCGCTGAGGGACCAAAATAGAGAAAATGGAGAGAACAGCTCCTCCCAATCTGCCTTTTTCCTGGCCCATTCACTTTTCTTGTGCTACTATCCTTTGTACCATAGGCCTCTGTAATATAGCATTAAAACTTTAGATACTCAAAATCAACTTGTCTATGCAGGATAGGTATGCAAAGCAAATAGGGTGCCCAGGCTCTCACCCTCCAAAGCTCTAAGTGAAGAAGGCAGAAATGCGATATGGATATGCTGACGTCTGCCATCCATCATGTGGTTATCACTGAACTGTGGTGAGCAGCAGAATTAGACAGGGCAGCATGACCCAGCTGACCAGAGCTGAAGAGGCCCTCACTGGGACAAGGAGCACACATGACAGCAAGATAAGACTGCAAATAGAAAGCACTTCTTGCGCAGTAGCTGTGTCCACAGCCCAGAGCACCTAAACTGTGGTGCTAATGTATGGATGTTTTGGGGATAATAGTCCTAAAAATGATATAATCTAGAATTAGAAAATGACTTTCTATGCCTGAAATGTATAATAAAGATCTGAAATTAATATGCGAAGGGCAGAGTCACATGGGTCCACATATGAGATAAAACATTTGCTAGGTTTTTAAAACTCTTTTCTGTTTTCTTCCTTTTTTTTTTTTTTTTTTTCCTTTTTTGGGATGAGGGTCTCACTTAGTTGCTAAATTGGTCAGGCTGCGCTGGAACTTTCCATCCTCCTACCACAGCCTCCCAGAGTGCTGGGATTGCAGGTGTGCACTACCACACCTGACCAACATTTGTTATCTCTGTATACGATACATGTTTTAAATAATTAACAATTTTTCTTACATAATCTCACAGCAACTCTGCAGTGCAGGTGGGAAGCTGTGTTGGATCGATCGTCCAAGGTTGCCCATCAGTTGCATCTGTCCGAGCCCCACAGCTTCCTCCTCATGAGGCTGGGGCCTGCTTGATTCTGAATCTTTTGGATGTTGGCTTCCCACTTAAGGTGCTGCACTACCTCCCACCTCTTTTGAGGGACCTGGTTTCTCTTCTCCATTTCAACTGCTTCCTCACCTTTGGGGCCCTTGTGGCTTTATTTCTGGTCAGTTGTTCAGGCCTTTTAACCAAGGTCTCTGTCTTATTGGTTTTCTCTGATTCCAACTCTACTGAACATGGTTGTCATTCTTTCTGCTGTCAATGTCATTCCCAGAATGACATGCCTTGGGTAAAGGTAGCACAAACCTTTGGTAAATGGTTAAGGCTAACTCTGCTGTCTGCTTCACTGATGTGTTTGTCCAACCCCGTTTCTCTGGTTTCCCAGAGTCAGGATAGCCAGGTATGGCTAGGAATCCACCCTCCCAACGTATTTTTCATCCTGAGGGTCCTGTACTTACCCACAGCTTCCTAACAGTTCAAGGAGAGTCCACTTTCTGCCTTCCCTGACTTTCTTAACTTGCATTCTACGGAGTCTGCTTTTGCTTATTCCTCCTGGATCCATGCAGAACCTCATTACAAACCATTCTAATCAGGCACCTCTGTGCCATTGGGTTTTGATGACAGCAACTAAATGTTAAACACTCCCCCCCATCTCCTACAAGAGAAAGAAACATACTTGTGTCCTATACTCTTGTTCAGGGCAGTGCAGAAGCAGATGCTCAACACTTTTTGTCAAGTGAGTTTTCCCAGAGCAGATATCTAGAACTCTAGTCTCCAATTCTCTGTCCCAACAAGCCATCGTTCTAGAAGCTATGGTTCTTATACCTCAACTCTACAGTTAGCTAGATAACATGCCAGCTCCATCGGGCAAGGCAAGCTGAGCTATGGCATTCACAGGAAAGCAAGTGACACCAGAGCAGTTCTATTTGTTCCTGAAACCAATTTGACTGAATTTGGCAGTCTTTTGTGTGTGTGTGTGTGTGGTACCAGGAATTGAACTTAGGGCCTTGTACTTTCCAGGCAAGTGCTTATTCTACTAAGCTATCTCCTGGCCCTTGACTGAATTTAGAAAAAGTGATTATGCTGAATCTATTGTCATACCTGGCAATAGATTCTAAGTGTGTGTCTGTGTAGTTGTTTGAAGGGATGATGAATAGAAACACTTTTTCTGTGGTTGCAAACATCTAAATGTGAATATGTCTGCTTTTTAGATATTTAAAGGAAATATTTCCTGTATTTGATAATTCCTGCTTTCATTTTAGAGTATGTGGAATATTTTTGGATGCTTGTAGAGTCACACAATTCCATTCTTAGCTCTTTGGTACATAAATAGAGCATTATCTTAAAAATAATTCTCACTGGGTGACTAATCTAACAGAAGGGTGAGATAACTTCTTGTTCATGTAAGTTGATTTTGCCATGTTCGCAGTGCTGCCCAAGGTCAGCGGCACAAATGCCTCTTCGCCAATAATTGCTGCTAGTTGTCCCTGTCCTGAAGGCCACTTCAGCTCCTGTTTCCCAGTTGAGTCATATCTGAGGCATGTTAAAAGTTGGGCCTCAGGCTGGCTAGATAGCTCAGCAGACTAAAGTACCTGCTTAGGCAGGGCATAGGGACCGGGGGATTCCTGGCACCAACAAGCTGTGCCAGCCCTGCCCCTGGGGTACACTGAGATGGCAATTGAGACTGGGGTGGTGGCATGCACCTGTAATCCCAGTATTCAAGAGGCTGAAAATAGGAGGATCACTAGGAGTCCAGTCTGTGTAGTGAGACTGTGTAGACCTTATACTAAATATATAAGAAAAGAATACATTTTGATTTTATATAACTTTAAAAAGGGCTGGCTAGATAGCTCAGTGGACTAAAGCACCTGCTTAGGCAAAGCACAGAGGCTGGGGTTCGATCCCTGATGTGCCAGACTGGCCCTATTTCTGGGATGTACTGAGACTACAATTAAGACTGGGTGTGGTGGTGTGCACCTGTAATCCTGGCGTTTGGGAGGCTGAAAACAGGAGAATCAGTATGTGAGACCCTATAGACCCTGCAGACCCTGTATCAAATACATAAAAAAAAAAAAAAAAAAAAAAAAAAAAAAAAAAAAAAAAAAAAGAGTTGGGCCTTGACTAAGAAGATTCACAGTGAAGACAGAAGGTGAGTCTTGAGCTTCCTGGTGCCCTGAGGAACCCAGCAGACCTGGCAAGTTGCCCCTTCTCCTGGGACTCATCATTTTCTCCCAGTGGTGGGAAATCTTTCAGAGCAGGTTTTCGCTGTGATCTTCTTTCCAAAGTTCCAGTCTACCCAGGCTATGGTCTCCACCTGATACAAGTGATCTGGTATGGAAAGAGGAACACAGTAAATGACTGGGGCCAAGAAATCAAATAGGTCTCTGCTGACAACTGATATGCAGGAAGTTCCCATTTGCAGCCTCCCAAGCCTTGGGATTACAGGCGTGTGCCACCACACCTAGTCTAGTTCCCACTCTTGATGAACAGGCCATTGTGCCTCCTTGGTACCAACATGTGAATACAGTGCCTTGCTGGGAGGCTTGGGCTCAAGCGTGAGCTTGAACAGCTTCACAGTGCTCTTGGTCACTGTGCCTCTCTCCCACATTCCAAACTATGTCAGATGACACTAAATCTATGTGTGCCAGCAACAGTAACAATCCCCAAACCGAGTACCAGTGATAGGCCAAGTATTGTAATAGTGCTTGGCATACATTTTTCTCATTCAATTCTGACCACAAATCCATTCGGTAGGAATCTTTCCTCCTTAGTACCAGAGAACAAGGTCAGTAAATTAAGTCGCCTCCAAAATCATTGAGTGAGAAGTAAAGCTTAGGGTTCAAATCTAGGCTCACATGAAGCTAGGCTTGCACTCTCGACCACCAAGACCCTGGTGACTTTCAGCAGAATTTTGAATTTTCTTCCTTTCCCTCAGCTACCTCCCTTTTTATCATTTTATTGGAGGCTCAGGAGGAAAAAAGTATGGGTTCACATAAACCCAAGTTTACTTTTCTCATTTGCATTGTATCTTTAGCCAGATCAGAGTCTGTATCATTCTAAAAAATTGTTTTCCAAAGCCCCTAGCTTATTACCATGCACACAGTGTGTCACCAACAGACCAGGTCTGACTTATCAAGAGCAGAGCTATGCTGGCTAAACACAGAGAGGGGAGAGGCCATGTGACCCAGCTCAGTCTTTCTCCCAGAATCTGGCTCCCCTGGCAGTCACATCCTTGACAGCATATTAGTTGTGGTGCGCTAGGCAGTGCAAACACTGCTATCTACAAATAGGAGTACAGCCAGCGCCTGCCCTTTATATGCCGACAGGGTGTCTGGCCTCATATAAACATTTCTTTTTTAGGACCAGTCCCTAATTCCTAACCCTCTCAGTTTATCATTCTTTTTCTGAGAAAATAATCCATCCACATTCTACTGTCTGGGGCCCATGAGTCAGGCCAAAGGTCCAGGCCATGTTCTGGGTAGAAGCTGGACTTTCAGTCTTGTCTTGTTTGGACTTGGGCCAGCTTGCCACAGAGAGCTGCCCCTTCCTCCTCCTGGTGGTCAGTGCCAGCCCTTCTGCTCCTTGCCTCCTGCCATGCCTGCCTCTGTGGTTGCCAGAGTGACCATAAAAACATTACTCCACATGCTCTGGGAAGAAAAAAACGCCAGTGTACTATGCTATTGTTTGAATTTAAAAACTAATGTGTGAAAAGAATTCCAGCCTGGAAGAAATGTTATCTGGCAGATGACTTCTCTTGGAAAAGAAAGATATAAAAATCAGTGTGAAGAGGGCAAAAGTAGCAGAATTGCTTAGATTTATTAAAGAGCCTCTACTCCTACACCTAGCACATTGGTAAATGCTCAATAAATGCTTACTGAGCAAATGAATCATTAAAAAAATGACACAGCACATGTAATATATAATATATACAATCAGCGATTCTCAACCTGTGGGCCGTGGCCCCAGCAGGGGTCGAATGATCAAAACACAGGGGTCGCCTAAAGCCATCGGAAATCATAACTGTAGCAAAATTACAGTTTTGAAGTAGCCACCAAAATTATTTTTTGGTTTGGGGTCACCGCAGCATGAAGAATTGTATTGCGGGGTCACAGCATCAGAAAGGTTGAGAACCACTGATATAATTTTATTGAAGGCTCAGGAGGAGAACTGTATGGATTTATGGAAACCCAAGTTTACTTGGGAATATTTATGTTCCTAGACTTTTTCACATACTCTGGGAACATTTGTGTGTGCAGGTTAAAGTAAAACTTTCATTTCCTGCATGTAATGATGAATTTCAGAATTTCAGGAGCAGTGAGTTGAATTGCATCCTTGCCTCCCTGCACATCTGTGTCCACTTAGCATCTCAACATGAAGTTGTATTTGGTTAGAGGGTCTTTGCAGATATAATCAGTTGTGATTGTCATGGTGAAATTCTTCTGGATTCAGTTTGGGCCTAGGCCCAGTAACTGGTGTCCTCAGGAGACAGGAGGACAGACAGGGACAGCCACTTGGAGATCATGGGAAGAGTGGCAGAAGTTGGAGTTATCCCATCAGCAGCCAAGGAGCAGCAGGAGCTACCAAAGCTGGAAAGGCCCTGCCCAAATCCCTGATGAACCATGACCCTGTGAGCCCCTTAGCTCCAGATGCTGGCTTCTGCATCAGCATTATGAAAGAAGACAAGCCGGGCGTGGTGGCGCACCCCTGTAATCCCAGCACTCGGGAGGCTGAGGCAGGAGGATCGGTGCGAGTTCGAGACCAGCCTGGGCTACAAAAGTGAGCTCAAGGCCAGCCTGAGCTGCATAGTGAGACCCTGTCTCAAAAAGAAAAAAAAAAAAAAAGAAGAAAGAAGACATTTCTCTTGTTAAAGACACATCAAGTTTGTGATAATTCGTTATAGCACCCCTGGAAAACTAATGCAGTAGATTATGTAGGATTGATATTAATGTTTGTTTACTTCTAAACATTGAAAGGCATACCATGAACTTACCAAATGTGTAGAAAAGCAAACTTTTTATGAGGAAAGTGGTAAAGAAAAATATTTTTTTATGCTATTTTGAGTTTTCTTCTTTTAGATAAAACTATATTTCAAACTGCTCAAAAAGAAGATGCAATCAGAATAAAAAAATAATTGAAGCATTGGACTAAGACTAAAGAGGTTGAAGATATACTCCCTGCCTGTCTCTGCAGCCTATTAGAGATGTTTTTAAGTATTAGAGAGAAAATCAGGACCTCACACCTAGTAGGTGAGTGCTCTGCTACTGAACTACCTCCCTATCTCGTTTTTAAAATATACTTTGAGACAGGGTTTTGCTAAATCGTTCAGCCTAGCTTTACTCTTGGAATCCTCCTTCCCCGGCCTTCTGAGTGTCTGAGATTAGAGGTGAAGCCATGACACTCAGTTAAGAAGACACTCTCAGGTCATGACTCCACTAGATCATAGAGAGTTTTAAAAAGAAGAGAAAGGATGTTGTACACGAGAAAGCTCTTGGAAGGCAAGCAGTGGTCTCCACAGAGAGGAGGGGGATGCTCTGTCGGCAACATGGACAGAAGGTGACACAGAGAGTAGTCAAGGGAGAAGGAACACAGAAAAGAGAAAGACAGATACCAGGGCTTGGAGAAGACCAAACCTGAGGTTAGTGGGTATTCTTGGCATAGAGAGGCCAGCAGGACTTCTAGTTCTGAGTTGTTTGTCCACTGTGCCTTCTCTTTCTATAAATGCTATCTGGACACATGGTGACATGTGTCAGCACTGCATGGGAACATGCAGGAGACCTCTGGAAGTCTGAATGGGCATGGAGAAAGGGCGCTTCTGCAGCAGTGTGCTGGCTGTGCCCATCACCACTCTCTCCCTCTGTAGCAATCAGATTTTCAACTGAGCATAACATGCTGAAGACAAACTCCCTGCCTGTCCCTGCTGTGGTCCTGTCCCTGCTGTGGCCATGTGATCACCAACAGAGGGCAGTTCTTGGAGGCCTCACCTGTCTCTGCTTTCTGCTAATATGGTAGGTGTTGGGAACAACATAGACAAACTCCCTGCCTGTCCCTGCTGTGGTCCTGTCCCTGCTGTGGCCATGTGATCACCAACAGAGGGCAGGTCTTGGAGGCCTCACCTGTCTCTGCTTTCTGCTAATATGGTAGGTGTTGGGAACAACATAGACAGTACAGCAGCCCCCTTCATCCATTGGGTTGAAGACTCAGGTGAATGCCTGAAACTACAGAGGTTACTGAACTTTGCATACTGCTTTTTCCACATGTATACGAATGATACAGTTTAAGTTACAAATTATGCATAACAGAAGTGTAGCATCAATAATTAACAACAGAACAACTGTATCAGTGAAGTGAGGAGTAATTGAAAATTATGGTGAATAAACTTGAAGGATTATACCATTAAAAGATATATTGCCATTTGCATGATAAATGAAAATGATCTTTTAGTATAACAATTTTTTTAGTTAAACATACACCATATGTATCAATCACTTATTGAATTATGTTCTTCTGTCCCAATATGCCTTGCAGTGCACTCACCCCTCTTCCTGTGATGATGTGGCATGGTCCAGTGCCAACATGGTCAGATGCAACAAAGCAGATGACACGTGCATTGGGATGTAGTGTCAGGCTGCTGTGTAAGGATCAATGGAATGCAAGCCCTACCTCCTGGAACATCCAATCTCATGATCAGATAGCTGCTCAATGACTAACGGGGTGGGCAGTGCATATAGCACAGATACATTGATGAATTACTATTTATTTATTTGTTTGTTTATTTATTTATTGAGTTTACTTTTTAAACCAGAAATTTAATTTGTATTTTGTCAATTTTTTTTTTTTCTGGGACTCTTTAGATGAACATTTTGTAGTCAGGATCTGCAAGAGAATAGATTTAATACAGGACACATAATTTATAGGATTGTTGTATAAAATTGATACAAAGCCGGGCGTGGTGGCGCATGCCTGTAATCCCAGCACTCGGGAGGCTGAGGCAGGAGGATTGGTGTGAGTTCAAGACCAGCCTGGGCTACAAAAGTGAGCTCAGGACCAGCCTCAACTGCATAGCGAGACCCTGTCTCAAAAAGACAAAACAAACAAACAAACAAACAAACAAAAACCAAAATTGATACAAAAAGCCAAATGCAGAAGAATGCAGATCTGTCCACATACTAGAGAGCCAAAAAATCCATCTGAGGGCCTGGATCCTACAGCAATGTCCTATATGAGTCCAGATGAAGATGAAGAGCCTAGAGCAACGTCCTCCATGAGTCCAGCTGGAAGTCCAGAGCCCATAATAATGTCTCATGCAAGTCTGTATTAAGAAGCTTCTCTAGAAAAGCCCAAAGGTCAAAGATAGAAGCTGGAAAGTGTACCAGTGAGATGAAAGATCTGTGCCACCAGATGGAGCATCTGTACTGGAGCCAGGAAGCAATGGCCAAGGAAGAACTAGATCTTGTTCAAAAAGAACCACAGTTTTCCTCAGTGACTACAAGAACCTGAGCCCCCATCGCAATGAGAACAGCTGAGTTCAGATCAAGAAAATCAATGGGACAGCTTCTCTAGGAGAATCAATGGCATGCTATCATTTCTGCAGTTATCTTTTTATGCTGTCGGTAACAAGCCTCAGGTGTGCTTTCCACATAGAGAGGCACACTGATTCAGTTCAGCTGTATGTTACAAGTTGCTCATGAATTAATCTATCACAATCATAGGCTTAATGTTGTTAATACTAGTGTTGAAGCAAATTTTTCATTCCTGGAATAAACCTGGTCATGGTACATTCTTTTTATGTGTTGCTGGGCTTGACTTTTGTTTTGTTACAAATATCTTGAAGTATATATGGCTTTGAGCGATACTAGCCTTTAGTTTTTGTGTCTTCTGTCTTTATGTTTTACAATGAGAAGAGTATAATGAAATATTTCCTCTTTTATTGTTTTCTGAAATGATTTTCTTAACACTATAATTATATTTTCCTTAACTGTTCATTTAAACTGACTTGGTCCTAGAGATATTTTGTGCAGAAGGCTATCAGTCATGAGTTGAATTTGTGCAATAAATATAGTATGATTTGTCTTTCGCTATTTTGTTTGTATGGAATGTCTTTGCAGATCTCTACAACACCTACATTTTCCTCCAGAAGATTTAGTGTTTCTGTTTTAATATTTAAATATTTGATCTATTTCTACTGTAGCTTTGTGCATGGTGATAGGCATGGGTCTAGTTTCAGCCTTTCGCATGTGAAAAGCTGGTTTTTCCAGTGCCATTTATTTCTTTATTTATTTATTTTTGTCTTTTTGAGACAGGGTCTCACTGTGAAGTTCAGGCTGGCCTTGAGCTCACTTTTGTAGCCCAGGCTGGTCTCGAACTCACACCAATCCTCCTGCCTCAGCCTCCCGAGTGCTGGGTTTACAGGTGTGCGCCACCACGCCCGGCTTGTTTGTTTGTTTGTTTGTTTATTTATTTATTTATTTATTTGCAGTATAGTGGTTTGAACTCAGGACCTTGTGCTTGCCAGGCAAGTGCTTATTCTACTGAGCGATCCCCTCAGCCCTATTTATTTATTTAGTTTTATAAGTAGAATATATTTACTGGGAGAAAGAAAACTCCTGTCCTAGAGAGAGACAGGAGGGGGTCCTTGAGTGGGTGGTCCCTGGGAAGCTATCTCTTCTAGGCACTTTTGTAGAGTAAAACCATGTAGTGAGGTGGGTCTATAGTGGTGGAGAACATGGGAACTCACTTAGGTGGCATGAGGTGGGGCAATACTATCGTCAGCCAATGATATTACAAGCACCATTGCTCAGGTAAAATTGATCAAATCAGAATCAAATGGGGAAGCGAGTCACATGGCAAGAGGGCATGGATATGGGACAAGTCTCTTCCTGTTGGCGACTGGGTTAGTGACTCATTTGGGCTCTTTCAAGGTGATTGATACCTATTTAGAATATCAATCCTTGATGCCCATCCCTAGGGATGTATGTAGTTGTATTTGTTTTCTCTTCTGTCTTGAGGTATGGCCTATATGGGATTGTTTATCTCTTCCAAATTGCAAAGTCACCTTGTTTTCCATACTGTCTCTTTGAGGGCCAAGCCTTGTATGACTGTCTAAAATATTTCTATCTAATTCATTTGCCTACAACATTCTCCCCTCTGAAGAAGTAACCGGAATTGTCATGATGAAACCATGGGTGATGACCACTCTGGCTTCTTCAGGCTTAAAGGGGTTGTAGTTGTTGAAGGGCAGTCAGAGATACTCTCTAGAGGTTCTCCCTAAAGGACCTCAATAGACACCAGGCATTTTTATCTTGGGTAGGAGGAATAACTTTTCATCTGGAGGAGACAAAACCAAAGAAATGACTAAACATATATGGGCCAAATAATCACATCAATAAGATAATTATGAATACAGTCAAAAACAGTTTCCACCAAGGAGATAGTAATGACTTTCCATAAATATGATAAAGATAATGTCCAAGGGACTGAAGCACCTCACATACCATTGATTTGATGTCTAATATCTTAGACAGCTATTGAGACATTACAAGGATTTGAAATATAATCTTTTTTTTTTTTGTTGTTGTTGTTGTGTTTTTGAGACAGAGTCTTGCTGTGCAGTTCAGGCTGGCCTTGAGCTCACTTTTGTAGCCCAGGCTGGTCTCAAACTCACACCAATCCTATGCCTCAGCCTCCTGAGTGCTGGGATTACAGGTGTGCGTCAACATGCCCGGCTAAATTTTATTTTATTTTATTTTTTTCTTATTTTAGAACTTTTGTTTGTTTGTTTATTTATTTTCATGGCCGGCTCAGCCTGCCCTGAGGGCAGGGCTGGTGCAGCATGTGGTGAGGGGATCAAACCATGGTCCCTGCAGCCACCCAAGCTTTCCTAAGCAGGTGCTTTAGACCACTGAGCCATCCTGCCAGGCCCCGAAATATAACTATTTTTTTTTCCAGTTTGCAATTATAATGACTAGTTAGAATTTTTGTAGTTATATCTCTTAAATGTGGGGTTTAATCCTTTTTCTTCCATAGCCATTGGGTATTGTCTCAAATAAACTGAACTTTTATGTCTTGCCAACTCTTCTGTTACTGGGGGCACATGAATTGTCAGACCTAGGGAACATACTGAGTACTCTCCGGTTGGCAGGTGGGGCCACTATCTGGATAACTACTGACAAATCTGTATGAGCATCTATTAAAAGGTTAACAGGCTTTTTTCTTATATTGGCATTTAACATAGATTTCCTTGGGGTGAGAGGCAAACAACCATGATTTTATCAATCTCTTTCTACTATGAAACATTTTTGGGCAATTTTTAACAACTGAGACAAATTTACTCATGTAAACCCTTCCAGCTTTTGTAGCTTGTGTCAAATATCTGGAGCCCACTGAGCAAGATACAACTTTTTGGTTTCAAGGTCTCTTGCAGGCAGCCCTGCTTGAGGAACATGAGAGCAACGTCTCTTGTAATGAGGCAGGAAACCTCAAGAAGGCTCAGCTCACTTAAGCTGTATGAGGTAGACAGTTAAGACCTTAATATGTGTCTCTATAGACAAAACCCGGTACATCCCAGTAAAATGAATCTTAATGTAGCATATTTGTTATAGATTTTTCCTTCATGATTACCTGGGTTTTTGGTATCTTTTAGGAAATAATTTTTTGAGAAATTGGAGCATTTACAATTAAGCATGAGTATTTGAGCTAACAGGTAAATGCATAAACTTTTTAAAGGAATAACAATTGTAGCTCACTAGTTCTTAGACCCCTTTATTTATGGAGTCTGACAGTTTGCTATACTTCCTTTTAGCTTTAGTGAAGAGAGGTCATGCCTGTATTTACTATAAACATGAAATGCCCGAGTTACATCAGAAATCAACCAGGCGAACTTATACACTTCTCTTGAAATATATAACATTCAATCAGATTAAACCAATGGTCCATTCAGTATTTTGGATATGGCCCCCATTATAAGCAAAGGGCACTATTGAAGGATTTCTCCTTTTTAATACTGTGGTTCTTGGTTTTATGTTACAAATACAATAAATGGCTCTATCTATAGGCCCAAAGCTATTGGACACTCCATACCCAGTGTCTTTAGAACTTTTTTTTACACTGACAGGATTTTATCTGTCCCTGGGGATCTGTTTTAAGTAGTGAAATACATGAACAACAATATATATTACATTCATAACAAAATCAGTCTCAGCATCATTTTGTTTAGCAAGCGACGTGAACATACATTGCTGTACCACAGTCCAGCACCATTTATTAAAGAGGCTATCTTTCTTCTAGTGAGCCTGTTTGGCCCCTCTATCAAAGATAAGATGGCCGAGTATGTTTGCAGTTGTGTCTGCATCTTCTAAATTTTCTAGAGAAAAATGCAGGCAGAGATCTTAGAGACATAGTGATATTAGAGAATTCATGAACAAAAATGAAATGGCATGGGAAATACTTCAAAGAATTAACAAGTGGGATTTCATCTTTTTTGAAAAGTTTCTGCACTTCAAAACAAATCTCTAACAGAGTAAAAAGAAAACCAACACACTGGGAAAACATCATAGCCAACTGTCCCTCAGACAAAGGCCTTCTATATAGATCATACAAAGAATTAAAAATATCAGGTTCCCAAATTCAAAGACCCAATTGAAAAACTGGCATCTGAGGTGAATATACACTTCTCAGAGGAAGAAATGCAAATGGCAAGTAAATATATGTAAGTATGTTCAATATCTTTTGTTATTCAAGAAATGCAAGTTAAAACAATGCTGAGATTCTACCTTACTCCAGAAAGAATGGCTAACATCAAGAAATCAGCCCATAAAAAATGCTGGAGAGGCTCTGGAGAAAAAAGTAACCATTTTACATGGTTGGTGGGCATGCAGACTAGTACAACCACTATGGAAATCAGTGTGAAGATTCCTTTAAAAGCTAGGATTGGAGATTCATTCAAACCAGCAATTCCCCTCCTGGGTATTTTTCCAGAAGAACTGAAAGCTTCATATCATTGTCATATATATGTACCCGTTGTTTATAGCAGCACAATTTGTTATAGCTAAATCCTGGAAACAACCCAGAAGCTCATCAGCTGAAGAATGGATAAGGAAGATGTGGTATTTTTACACAATGGAGTATTATCCAGCTTTAAAACAGGATAAATCTGAGTCTTTTGTCAGTAAATGGATACAACTAGAAAGCATATACTTAAGTGAAATAAATCAGACCCGCATGGGCAAATATCATATTGGCTCCTTAGTGTGAAAACCTGAAAGAGAAAAAATGGAATCTGAAGGGCAAAATAGATACTGGCAAAAGGGAATGAATTTGTTCAAAAGAGTTACTGAGTTGAGGAGGACAGGAGTGGTAGCAGAGGAAAGAGATTTATTTATATATTTAAACATAATGGTTTAGACAACTGTACTGTGCATTTCTGCTGATCTAATGAAAGAAGCATCTAATGCTTTTATTTGTTTCATCTCCTTTTTTAAAATTGTTTTTCATTTTTGTCTTCTTAGTTTCTTATACATTTATTTCTTATTTTATTTCTTCTTCTTACATGTATATATCTGGTAAGATGACTAATTGGTTGAAAGACAACACAATACTGTGAAATTTATATTATTTTGTAAGTGAGAAATTATATCACTTCTAATTTTTCTGTTTTAATTCTAATTTGTACTTTCTTTTGAAGAAGTTATACACAATAAAGTGATATCTTTTAAAAATGTAATCTAACAATCTTGTCTTTTAATTGAAATGCTTAGATCATTCACATTTAATGTAATTAGTGAGATATGTTCTCTCTTGCTATTTAATTTCTTTTGGTCCCATCTTCTTTTTTTTCCCTGTCTTATTCTTTTCTATCTTTTTTTTTCAGACCAGTTGGGCATTTCTTTTTTT
>PVJA010039352.1:0-19139 GCA_004027025.1 Myocastor coypus | reverse complement strand
CTTGAGTTCACTTTTGTAGCCCAGGCTGGTCTCAAACTCACACCGATCCTCCTGCCTCAGCCTCCCGAGTGCTGGGATTACAGGCGTGCACCACCACGCCCGGCTCCTGTCTTCACTCTTAATGGGTGTTTAAATGTGCACAACCCTCAGCCATGGAAGAAAATGTGTCTTGTCTGCATTCTCTACAATGGGATACATGAGGCAAATGATTTTACACAGAGAAAACATCCAGGCTGCCAGGGTGCGGTTCAGTGGTACGGCACATACTTAGCATTCATGAAGCCCTGCATTCAATCTCCAACACCACAAACAAAAGAAAGTATGTACTGGGCCAGCCAAATAGCTCAGAGGATTAAAGGGTCTGCAAGCAGGCACAGGGGCCAGGGGTTTAATCTCTGGCCCTGCCATGTAGGTCCCACCCCCAGGGCTTGCTGGGACTGCAACTGAGGCTGGGCGTGATGGCACATGTCTATAATCCCAGCTCTTGGGAAGCTTTAAACAGGCAGATCATGACAAGTTCGATCTAATAGTGAGACCTTGAACACCCTGTAGATCCTTCCCTAAAATACATTAAAAAAATTTTTTAAAAAGTATGTATATAGCTTAGGTATTAGAGATCAAGGACATGCCACCTATGTCAGCTCAGTTCCAGTGAGAACCTCATGGCAAGTGGTGGTGGTGCGAGCACAGGCAGGAGCAAGCAGGAGCCAGGAAGCAAAGAGAGACCAGGCCCCACACCCTTCTCAAGGACGAGCCCCAGTGTGCTAAGGCTCTCCTACTAGGTACCCTTTCTTAAAGGTTCACACCACCTCCCAATATTACCACCCCATCAACAAATTCCCAGCACATGAAGGGCAAGGGATGCAAGCTTCATTCAAATCCTAGCAGAAAGGTCTGCAAGTTTAGGTGCAAGAGCAAGGTTTCCAAGTGGCTGGCTACACAGGGTGGGGTATACCCAGGGCACTCTTAGCATCTCTTCTACTGAAATGAGAGGCAAAAGAAAGAAAGAAAGAAAGAAAGAAAGAAAGAAAGAAAGAAAGAAAGAAAGAAAGAAAGAAAGAAAGAAAGAAAGAAAGAGAAAAGGGCTGTGGATTCAGGTTATTTTGTAATTTTGGTTACAAGAAGTTCTTTTCTGGCAGCTTCTACCTTCTCTAAAGTAGAAGTAGAGTGGGTGAGTGTAAGGAAAAAAGAAAAGCTTACAATCCTCCATCACTGTGCAGACTGAGGACTCCTGTGGACGTGAAGGAGCACCAGCCTCACATGGGCCCCAACTATGCATGAACCTGGGACTGGACGCTGGCAGCAATGTTCGAACAGACACACCTCCATGCCCAGGGCACAGTGAAAGCAACTCAGTGATCCTGGCTGGACACAAAAGCAAGAAGGAGAGTATAAGGAAGGGGCAGCAGAAGGAGCAACTGAGGGACCACGGACCCTAAAGAAGACCCGGGAAAACTAGAGAAGATCGGGGCTAGCAAGATGGTTCAGCAGTCTAAAGCACCTGCTTAGGAAAGTTTAGGCAACCCCAGGGACCACAATTCAATCCCTGGCACCACATGCTGTGCCAGCCCCACCCTCAGGGCAGGCTGAGCAGGCCATAATACAAAAGAAAAAAAAAAGCAGCAACAGCAGTGAAGAAGAAGAGGAAGAGGAAGAGGAAGAGGAGGAGGAGAAGGAAGGAGGAGGAGGAGGAGAAGGAGAAGGAGAAGGAGAAGGAGAAGGAGAAGGAGAAAAAGAAGGAGGAGGAGGCAAGCAAGAGAAGATGGTATCTGTGAAGAAATGGGAATTTTGCAGTACTATCAGTGGAAGTGGAAACTGCTCAGTCATTATGGGAAACAGTACAGAGGTTTCTAAATAAACTGAAAACATGGTGGTACCTTGGTTCACAAACTTAATTTGTTGTACAATTTTGGAAAAGGTGGTTACAGTCATGTTTGTCTTCTAAGGCAGAGTTTGCAAACAAAACCAAAAACTTCCGAAATGTTCTTTTTGCAGACCAAATCCTGTTATGAACCAAGGTATCACTGAACTATCATATGACTCAGAAATCCTTCTTCTAAGCATATGGCACCCAAAGCAAATAAAACCACTACTTCATAAGGACATCTGTCCCTCTGTGTTCACTGTAGCATTATTCACAAGCTGGGGATCAAACTTGGGACCTTCCGATTGCCAGGCAAGCAATTATGCCACTGAGCTATCGCCCTGGCCCCACAAGTTTCAAGATATATTAACAACCTAAGTACCCCCTGACAAATTATGGTATTTGTACACAATAGAATAGTAGCTATCCATTAAAAAAAGAACAAAATTTTGCCAGTCTACAAGATGGGGGGCCTGGAGGGATGGCTCAGTGGTCTAAAGCGCCTGCTTGGGAAAGCTTGGGCGGCTTCAGGGACTGCGGTTGGATCCCCGGCACCACATGCTGCACCAGCCCTGCCCTTGGGGTGGGCTGAGCCAGCCATAAAAATGAGTGAATAAACAAATAAAGGTTCTGAAACAAGAAAAAAAAAATTCTTAAAAAAAAAAAATCTACAAGATGGATGAACACAGGGAATACCATGCTAAGTAAATCAAACAAAAATGCTATAGGACCTAACATATATAAGAAATAAAAACAAATATACAGAGATGAAAAATAATAATAATAATGGCTACAGCAGCAGAAAGGAACAAGAAGATACAGGTGGAAGACATTGTAGAAGATATGTAGATATGAAAGCCTAGACATTAACGTAGACTATGAGAGTTATCAGTAACAAAACTATAGTATTTGGAATTCTGGGTAAAGGAGATTTAGCTGTTCTTCCCAGAAAAGAAAAAAAAAAAAAGCATGGGTATGTGAGAAAGACGTGCTATTTTGTTTCAATATACTAACCTTTTTACTATCTACCTGTATCTGATAACATTATGTTGTATACCTAAAATATACACAATTAAAAATTTTTACTATATCAAATGGTATTATTTTCAAGCTAAAGTAGAAAAAGGCAAAAGAATGACCAAAAAAAAAAAAAAAAAATTGATGGTGCTTAGACACAGAAAAGTTAAGAACATATAGTTTTGGAGACTTAGACATTAGCCATGCAAATGGCTAGGTTCACCAACAAGAGGACATGATTGAGGGTGCTTGAGGGAGACACACTGCTGTATATTCTAGGCTGGCCTTGAACTCTGTAGCTCAGGCTTGTGTTGAACCTGATGACCCTTTTGCCTCAACCTCCCTAATTCTGGGATTATCAACACACTCAGCACAGAACATGATTTGTGAAGACATCAAATTGAATTTCAAGATTTTTTTAATAAAAAATAACAATGGGACAGTTTCACAACATGTTAGTAGGACAACCACAATAATTAATACAATTCACACTGTTGTCTTCATAGTAGTTGTTCTGAGTACAAGATGCAGACATAATTTTTCTAAACACTATTGATACAAATATTTCTTCTCATTGAACTAACAAAAAGTAGCTGTATATGTAGTCCAATATTCCATAATTAATTTCAAGATTTTAATGAGTAAGAGTGAAAAGCAATAAAATTAGAAAACAACAGGGAAGAAAAAGGAACATTTGTGGCTTCCTGCTTGTCCAACGTTCAGTCCTTCTAGTGACAGCTTCCTGATGTTACCATGAGAACCATCCCCTCTCTGTCTCTGGCAAAAGGGCTTCCTGCTGTGGTGGTGGGACCATGAAATTGCACTTAGTATTCTCTAAACTATACAGCACATGTTTATAGCCTCACATCTGTATTTCACTATTAATTCCCTCTCCTCATTCCAAAGGGAAAGCACCTAGTCCAGTGGTTCTCAACCTTTCTAATGCCGTGACCTCAAAATACGGTTCGTGTTGTGGTGACCTCAAACCAAAAAAATAATTTTGGTGGCTACTTCAAAACTGTAATTTTGCTACAGTTATCATTTGGAATGTAAATACCTGATATGCATTATGTATTCTCATTGCTACAAATCAAACATAATTTAAACATAGTGATTAATCACAAAAACAATATTATATGTTGAGAAATATTTATTACTAATTCCAATAAATAACATTTCACCATGGCATAGCATGGGTTTAAATATAACAACAATTCCAAATAAATAACATTTTCCGATGGTTTTAGGAGACCCCTGTGTTTTAGTTGTTTGACCCCCACTGGGGTCATGACTCACAGGTTGAGAACCACTGAGTCCTAGTCCAACTCTGTGATATCAGAGGCACAAAGACAAGTCTGCGCGTCTGGCCCAATTTAGGCCAACAAGACACCAGCCCAGAGCTTTCACTATAACTATCAAAAAGAGGTGCTCTCTTTCTGCTGGAGCTGTGAGGCTTGACTGTAGAACACAGTCCTTCGCTCACCTATGACTAGAGCCAGCACTGAAGAAAGTAGAGGCAAGAGAAGGAAAGTGACAGGCAGATCCTGACTTGCCCTTGCTCCAGATATCTTTAAGGCCAGAATACTCGGGCCTTTTCAATGATTGTAGCCAGTACTTTTTTTCCCTAGTTAGCTTGCTTTTTGGCTATGTCCTTTGAAAAGAATTCTAACCTTCCCAACAGCTAAGTCCAACCATGCCCTCCACCTGCTCGAGGCCCTGTATATTCCAACCCCTATGGCATTCAAAGTCCCCAGGGCTCCCAGCCCCTGCCAAGGCCCACAAAATCAGACTCCTGCTTCCCTAAGCTGGTTGCCTGGTTCACAGTGGCCTCCTGGCTGTTCCCCAGGCACTGGAGAGCCATACCTGCAGGCCTGTGCTTCAGCTCTTCCCAACCTCACACTTTTCTTCAGATATGGTCTGCTAACTCACTCCCTCATTTCCTTCAAGTTTGCTCAGCCTCAAGTTCTCATTAAGGCTTATTTGGGTTTTTTTGTTTGTTTGTTTGTTTGTTTGTTTGTTTGTTTTTTTGATTTTTGAGACAGGGTCTCCCTGTGCAGTTCAGGCTGGCTTTGAGCTCACTTTTGTAGCCCAGGCTGGTCTCGAACTCACAACGATCCTCCTGCCTCAGCCTCCCAAGTGCTGGGATTACAGGCGTGAGCCACCACGCCCTGCTTCATTAAGGCTTATTTGAAACTCACTCACGCTGGCCAGCAATCCTGAACCCCCTCCTCGTTCTTCTCTTTCTTCCTTCCATAGCATTTACTGCAAGATATAGGACATACTCACAGAAATATACTCAATGAAGGCAGGGGTCTTTGGCTTATGCATTGATCTCAGGTTCCCAAAACAGTGTGTCTGGGTAAGAGGAGTGCCTCAAATATTTGCTGAGCAAAATAAATGACACAGAACTTAGTGTATGAAACCAAAATGAGGAACTGGGCATAATGGGACAATCCCAGAATCCTGGCCAGTGTGCTAGGATGGTAAAGCATCCTAGAAGATCCCAAGTTCAAGACCACCCTAGGAAACGTAACTTATCAAAAACACAAGATTAGCCAGGCGTGGTGGCACACACCTGTAATCCCAGCACTTGAGAGGCTGAGGCAGGAGGATCAGCATGAGTTCGAGACCAGCCTGGGCTATAAAAGTGAGCTCAAGGCCAGCCTGAACTGCATAGGGAGACCCTGTCTCAAAAAGACAAATAAATAAATAAATAAACAAGTGAGTGAGTGAGTGAGTGAGTGAGTTTAAAAAGGAATGGGGATGTAGCTCAGTATAAAGATACAGGGTTCAATCCTCTGTGCCACAAAAAAAAAAAAAAAAAGGCAACTGAGAATGGAGGGAAAAAGCTGATTCCTACCTCCTGAGACCTTGACCCAAACACAGTAGAAAAGAAAAAGACAATTCCATTCCAGACTTCAGGAAAGTTGTGATCCAAGGGGTAAGAACTCAGTGAATGAGCTAGGTGTGATGGCACACGCCTGTAATCCCAGTACTTGGGAGACTCAGGTAGGAGGATCAATGTGAGTTCAAGACCAGCCTGGGCTACAAAAGTGAGCTCAAGGCCAGCCTGAATTTCATAGTAAGACCCTCTCTCAAAAAGACAAAAAAGAAAAGAAGTCAATGAAGAAGTTAGGGATGTGAGAAGCAGTATTAACAAGCCAGGAATGAGAGGGGCCAGGTACTCAGCTTCAGAAGGCAAAGTGAAGTTCAAGGCTGAATCGAGGAGAAACAGTTCAGGGCAACTTGCAGGTGCAAGTAAAAAGACAATTTGGTCAAGTAGTTTATTTACATTTTAGGTGGTGAGAAAAGATGTAGTGACCTAATGTCTGGTGGGCTTAGCTGGCATCAGAACTGGTTATAATTCCTCCCATCATATCATGATTTGCTTGATGTAGAAGCTGATGACTGACATGTTTACCACGTGGTCTTCCTCACTTACTCACTGCTAGCAGAGGCCACTGAAAAGGGTCAGCCTGACCAAGACACAAACCACCCTATCTCCTGACCAACAGAGAGCAACTCCCCTCTGCAGGGCAGCCCTGCACAATGGGCTGCCTGTCAAACCTCCACTGTTCTTGCCAGAAATGAATCCTTAACGGCCTTAGCATCCAGGATCACAATCCCAATGTCCAGACAGCGAAAGAGTAACTAAGATTCAAAATGTACAGCAGATATTGAGAAATGGGAAGAAAATTCAAAAGGAAAGAGAAACTGGGTGGGAGGAATAGAGAAAAGGGAAAAGCAAAAAGAAACATATATATATATATATATATATATATATATATATATATACATACATATACATATATATATATATATATGACAGATAAAATACATTACTAATTTCTCTTAGTTCCTTGAAAAGATAGGTTTGTACAACAGTTTGGACAATTAAATGCTGGTATCTTATACTCTGATTAACTATAAAAATAACCAGCCAGATAGTTCAGTGGATTAAAGAGCCTGCTTAGGCAGACACAGAGACCGGGGTTCTATCCTGGGTGCCACACTGAGACAGGACTGAGACTGGGAGTGATGGCATGTAGCAATTAGCACACCTGTAATCCCAGTGCTTGGGAGGCTGAAAACAGGAAGATTACTACGAGTCTGATCTGTGTAATGAAACCCTGTAGGCTCTGTACTAAATACATGTTTGTTCATTTCTTTTTTTTTTTTTTTAAAGAATTTTTTATTTTATTGATTTATTTTTTTCTTGTTTCAGAACCTTTATTTGTTTATTCACTCATTTTTTTTTATGGCTGGCTCAGCCCGCCCTGAGGGCAGGGCTGGCACAGCATGTGGTACTGGGGATCGAACCGCAGTCCCTGAAGCTGCCCAAGCTTTCCCAAGCAGGCGCTTTAGACCACTGAGCCATCCCTCCGGGCCCTGTTCATTTCTTTAGTTAGTTATTTTGTCTTTTTGAGACAGAGTCTCATTACACAGTTCAGGCTGCTGCCCTTGAGCTCACTTTTGCAGTCCAGGCTAGTCTTGAACTCCCACTGATCCTCCTGCCTAAGCCTCCCAAGTGCTGGAATTATAGGCGTGCGCCACCACACCTGGCTAAATACATATTTTAAAAAAAATAGGATAACAATATACAACGTATTAATCATTGTGTTGTTAGAAGTGATAAAATAAAAAAATTCAAAAGGTGCAAAAACAGGCTTCTGGCAAGATAACTCAGTAGAATAAGTGTCTACTCATGCAGGCACCGAATGTGGCAGTGCATGCCTATTATGCCAGCAATGAGGAGGCTGAAAACAGGTAGATCACTATGAGCTCAAGCTACACAGAGAGACCCAGTACCAAGTACAAAAAAAAAAAAAAAAAAAAAAAAAAAAAAAAAAAAAAAAAAAAAAAAAAAAAAACAGGCTGGCGAAATAGCTCAGCAGTCTAAAGCACCTACTTAGGTAAGCTTAGGCAACCTCAGAGACTAGGGTTCAATCCCTTGCACCACATGCTGCACTAGCCCAATCCCCAGGGCAGGCTGAGGTGGCCATAACAGAAAGAAAAGAAAAGCTTCTTTTCAAAGACTTTCCATCCTGCCTGGCCGTGGTGGCGCACACCTGCAATCACAGCACTTGGGAGGCTGAAGCAGGATCATTGTGAGTTTGAGACCAGCCTGAACTATAGAGCTCAAAGCCAGCCTGAACTGCACAGGGAGACCCTGTCTCAAAAAAGACAAAAACAAAGAAAAAAGACTTTCCCTCCTACTGTCCAATGACCCCCATCAGCCAGCCCCCTGCAAGAGAAAACAGGGCAGAGGGAAGGCTTCCTTCCACTGTTCTGACTCACCCCTGCCACATGCCTAGCCTCTCACTACAAAAACTTACGAAAATACATGTGTATGCCAACACTCAAGGAAAATGTTAGTCCAGTCAGAGAAAGAAACCACAATGCTTAGGGGCTAGGGAGATAGCTCTGTGGCACAACTGCCTGCCTGGCAAGTGTAAGGTTGTGAGTCGAACCCTGGTCTTGCATTAAAAAAAAATTTTTTTTTTTTTTGTCTTTTTGAGACAGGGTCTCACTATGCAGTTCAGGCTGGCCTTGAGCTCACTTTTGTAGCCCAGGCTGGTCTCGAACTCACACTGATCCTCCTGCTTCAGCCTCCCAAGTGCTGGGATTACAGGTGTGCGCCACCACGCCCGGCTTTCATTAAAAAATTAAAACACTTAGTCTCTAAGGAAAAGTGGCTTATCATAAATCAGGCCCTGGAGACTGATGCCATTCAAATGCTCCCCACAGTTGTTAGAGACTTATTAAATATTCAATAATTAATAATAATGCCTTGAACACTGTCCTCTCTCAAGGAACTTAATCCTGGAAAGGAAGCCATCCATCACCAAACTTGGGCCTCGCTTTCTGCCAACTAACCAGAGCATAGTAGTACGGGTCATTTATCAATAAAATGGTCTCGTTTCTCAGTCAGAAATCATCCACAAATGGATTACTGAAGAATTATTTTATTCTGAAAACAAGAAAATAAAATAAAAAATTATTTTTGCCAGGCATGGTGGCTCACGCCTGTAATCCCAGCACTGAGGAGGCTGAGGCAGGAGGGTTGGTGTGAGTTCGAGACCAGCCTGGGCTACAAAAGTGAGCTCAAGGCCAGCCTCAACTGTATAGCAAGACCCTGACTCAAAAAAGACAAAGAAAAAAAAAAAAATTATTTTAAAATAGCTATCTGGACCCAGGATATAGCTCACCGGCATAAGTGCCCGCCTGGCAAGTGCAAGGTCCCAAGTTTAATCCCTGGTACCACACACCACACCACACACACACACACACACACAGAGCTATCTGATCTAAGTGTGGTAGGACACAACTACGATCCCCAGACTTGGAAGATTAAGGCAGGAAGACTGCAAGTTTGAGGCCAGCCCAAGTTACATTACAAGTTCAAGGCCAGCCTGGACTACACAGCAAAATCCTCTTAGAAGAACAAAAAATATAATAAAATTTAAAAGCTAGCAGTCAGCTTCCAAGATGGCCCCCATGATCTCCACTTCCTCTCCCTACATTTGTACCAGTGCTGTTCTATGTGACAAATAGAACACACAGGGGTTCAACATAATATATTCTAGAGAGACTTTGTAAAGCATTCAGAAGAGGTTCAGGTCATAGAACACTGGCTGGAGTCTTTGGGCACTCTTGGATTACCTGCTCCAGGGAAACCAGGTGTCAGGTCTGCTGGCCTTCAGACAGCAACTAAAACTGGCCAACAGCCACGTGAATGGACCCTGAAGCCCACCCTCCCCTAATCCAGCCTTCAGACAACACAGCCTCCTGAAAGACTTGACTCGGGGCTGGGGAGATAGCTCTGTAGCACAAGCACCTGCCTGGCAAGTGCAAGGTCATGAGTTCAAACCCCAGTCCCGCAAAAAAAAAAAAAAAAAAAGACTCACAACCGCTGAGGGAAGCTGCTCCCAAATGCCTGACCAACAAGCAGTACTTTTAGGTGCTACATTTGGATGTATTTGTTACCCAGCAATAGATAATTCATTAACCTACACAGAAGAAGAAAAAAAAACACAAAGTTTAACTCTCAGTCCCAACCTACACAGGCTCACTTAAGACCAACTTCTCTGTCCATAAAAAAGCATTCCAAATATTCACTTAATCATCAACAGTTGCTTTTTCAAGTGTCAAATCTGGGAAAGATATTTTCAAATTACATGAGCCCTCACAAGAATCTACAATATTCTTTTATGTATTTAGCACAGGGTCTGCAGGGTCTCACTGGGTAGCTTGGACGTGGAGTGGTTCTCCTGTTGCAGCTTCACAGGCATGTGCCACCATGCCCAGTTTCAATCTCCAGCTCCAAGCACCTCGGGGGCAGGTCCAGCATTCTGGGGATCAAACCCTGGCCACTGTGCTGCCTAAGCAGAACCTTTAGTCTGCTGAGCTATCTGGCAGGCCCTTAGTCTACAACATTCTGTAAAATATAGAGAAATAACTACAGGCCGGGCGTGGTGGCTCATGCCTGTAATCCCAGCACTCGGAGGCTGAGGCAGGAGGATTGGTGCAAGTTCGAGACCAGCCTGGGCTACAAAAGTGAGCTCAAGGCCAGCCTCAACTGCATAGCGAGATCCTGTCTCAAAAAGACAAAAAAAAAAAAAAAAAAAGAAAGAAAGAAGTAACTACAAAGACACGTACACACACATCTTGAGCTACGCAATCTACTGGATGCATCGCTTAAGTTTTCTTCTTTACAAACCCTCTCCAGAAGATATGTATGAAGCCCCATTCTCCAACTATATTGAATGTTCTGGACCCTTCTCATTGTAAGTTCAGCAAGTTCCACAGACTCACACATTTTTCCTATACCACATGCCCTCCCATCTAAGAGGAGAGCAAAGTTCTTATTTTCACTAATGTTAGAACAAGGTGGAATTCATTCAGTACTTGACTAAAAGGAGGAAATTCTGCTGGGCGCTGAGAACAATTTAAATGTCTACCAATAATGTTTAAGTGGCAAGACAGGCACTGATATAATCACTGCTCAAGTCCTGGTCACAGCAGAAATAGTGATGGGGGTAGGGGAAAGGCTGCCTCTGCCCCTCTGAACTCTTCAAGTCTCTGAAAGCAGCAGGAAGGTTGTGTCATTCAGAGAAAATCAGAAGCCTCCCACTGCACAAAGAAGGTCAAAGAGCAAGCCTTCTTTCTATTCACCACAAAATCCGCCTCTGCCAAACCTAAACAGTGTGGTAGGCCATCGGAGGTGAGTGAAGCACCAGACAGAAAACCACAGTGCGGCTCTCCTCCCGCTGCTGGCTGGGGTCTGAGTCAGGTGACTACTCAAGGCAAACAGCAAACCTAAACAAAGATCACTGCCCACATGACCGACCGAAAAGACGGGCCCGCAAGCCTAGAGCTCTCAGACCTAACCCAGAAAGCCATTAACTCTCGTGTCCTTGCAGCCCCCAGGAATGCGAGGCGCCACAAGTTACTCGGTGGCTCGGCCTGCAGGGCTGCACCTGGAGGAATCTGGGACTACAAGCCTCGGGCACAGGCGCCTAGTGCTGCACGCTCGCCTCCGATCCAGCCCGCAAACAGGACCCCTCCCCACCAGCTGTCACCACGGCGCTCACGACCAGTCACAGCCAGAGACAGCATCCGAGGGCCGCTCCCCTGAGCTGCGACCCCGCGGGGGCGACAAAGAACAGATGCTTCTGCCGAGCGCTCCGGGAGTGAAGGCGGGCCCGCACCCCGAGAACCAGCGCCAGAGTGGGCGCGGCCCCCGGCCTCGGGCGGCTCCGGATCCAGCACCCTCTACCTCCGAGCGAAAGGAACCTGCCAATCCCCAGCCCCTGGCGCCCTACCTTGTCACCGAAGCTGCGGGCCACGAGTAGGTCCGGGCTGGGCGTGCTATCGCCGCCCACGGCCTCCTCGCTGCTGGAGCCGGCCAGCGGGTGCGGCATGTCGCGCAGGGAGTGGGGCCCAGAAGACGGCAGGGCCTTGGGGGGTCCGCCCGCCATGGCGAGCGCCGCCGCCGCTTCCTCCCACTGCCCGCTCCCCGCGCCAAGGCCCCGCACGGCCGCCGCTCGGCCCGAGGCCCTGCACAGGCCGGGTAGGAGCTGCCGCCGCCGCTCGCCGGCTTTTCGTGCTGCCCGCTAGGCTGCGCTTCCCCGCGCCGCGCGCCCCGGCTCCGTGCCCGAACCCGCCGCGGGTCTGTGGGCACCTCAGTCACAGCTGCCTGCCCGCGCGCCACGCCGCCCACCCCTCGCGGCCCCGCCCACGTGGCGCCTGGGCCGCGAGGGAGGGGGAGGGAGAAAACCAGGACGGGAGAGGTGGTGGGCGGGGTGGGGGCGGGGCTGACGGTCGGAGCCCCGCCTCCGGCCACTGCGCGGCAGGAAATGCACCGTGGGCTCTCTGCGGGGTCCGGCTAGAGTTCGAGCTCGTGTCCGGGAGGCCAGCGCTGGAGGGCGCTGCGAGCAGACCGCGTAGAAAAGTCCAACGGAAATCCGAGGTTGCGGAAGAGATTAGAGCCTCCCAGAGTGCTGCATAACTGACGTTCCCACCAGCAGCTGCTGTAGGGCTGGGGGCTTTGGCGACCCGTGCGTGAGTGAAGGTGTATTGGCCCCTACAAACGGGCAGAATGGCCCAAAAAAGATGGAATTACTGCGTAGATCATAGGAGTAGCATAAAGGTTTATGAGGCTCAGAGGACCTAGGGGATGTCAGCTAGGGAGACAATTCAAGGAGGTAGCGTGAGAGTCCTTCAGATGCACGGTGAAATCCCCGTGCTGTCTTGCTTCTGCAGCTAAGCTTTACTTTGTGGAGAAAGCTGACAGGAGTGAGCATCTGCAAAATGAACAAGAAGAGTATGTGCTACAAATGATTTATGGCTCTAAAAGTCACACTTTGGCCAAGCAGTCTTTTGCAAGAACCAGGAGATTCAAGTTATCTTCTGCGCAATTTTTTTTTTAATTTTTTATGTATTTGGTGCAGGTTCGCACTACTCATGTAATACCTGGGATTAACCTCAGTCCCTGTGTCTACCTAAGCAAGTGCTTAGTCCGCTGAGCTATCCCACCAGCCCTTCTTCTCAAGCCTTTGGCTGAGCTAGATTCTCAACTATTGAGACTGCAAGTTTGGTGAAGAAGGTCGAAGACGTTGCTTCCAACCGTTGGGAAGATGGTCTCCCACTTGACCTGGCTTGAGCTTGTTTCTAGGGTTATTCACTAGGAAGGAACGTTTTTCTCTACCCACCTCCAAATTCCTTAGGTTTGCCTAATTTTACCTAAGAATTGGTGACAGATCTTGAAGTTGGAGCTCATGGAAGTCCTACTAAATTGCAGTTCTAAAAACGAGTGGAGGAGAATGCAGTGTTGAAAGGGACCCAGAATATATCAGCGACTCACTGAGTTCCTAAAATAATCTCCAATTTCCCTGGTGTGTGTCATAGGTTGGACTCTTAGTCCTGTAGATTTTCACTTTTATCTTCCCCCACAGGTGTATGCTGTGATTAGAGGGTACCAGCAACACTAGTTTGTTACTGTTTTCTATACTGATGATTAAATCCAGTTCTTTCTCACTGAACTATAACCATCCTGACTTTTCTAGTTTTTATTTTGAGGTAAGTGCTCACTACATTGCCCAATCTAGGCTCAAATTTGTGATCCTCAACCTCCCAGAGTGCTGAGATTACAAGCACAAGCCACTGCACAGGCTTGTTGATATCTTTATACTCAAGAGCTGCTTACAGTTACTGCACTCCACTATCTGTTTTTCTGAGATACATTACAATGAGTAACTCGGGATGGTGAGATAGTTCAGTGACGACAGCCCCACCCCCAGGGCAGGCTGAGCCTGCCATAACATAAATAAATATAAAGTTAAAAAAAAAAAATATACCAAAAAAACTTAATTTATTTTTTTTAAAAAAATTCAAGCTCAGCCTAATCAACTCAGCAAGACTAAAATTCTAAATGAATGTATAAATAAATAAATAATGGCTGAAAGTGTAAGTTAATGAAGATACTGGTACTATACCCTCAGAATTTTTTTTTAATTTTATTTATTATTTTTTTTCTTGTTTCAGAACCTTTGTTTGTTTATTCACTCATTTTTATGGCCGGCTCAACCCACCCCAAGGGCAGGGCTGGCGCAGCATGTGGAGCCTGGGATGGAACCACGGTCCCTGAAGCCGCCCAAGCTTCCCCAAGCAGGTGCTTTAGACCACCGAGCCATCCCACCGGGCCCCTATACCTTCAGAATTAAAAAAAAAAAAAAAAAGCTCCCTAAATGTTAATACTCTTTTACTTTTTTGTTGTTGTTGTTTTGTTTTGTTTGGCAGAACCGAGGATTGAACTCAGGACTTCGCACTTTCCAGGCAGGCCCTTGTGCCCCTGAGCTATCTCCCTGGCCAGTATTCTTTTCCTTTTCCCTCGAGTTATTTCTTTTTCTTTTTCTTTTTTTTTTCTTTTCTTTTTTTTTTTTTTGACAGGGTCTTGCTATAAAATCCATATTGGCCTTAAATTCACTGGGCACCTAGGCTGCCCTAGAACTTGCAAATTTCCTGCTTCAGCCTCCCCATACTCCATCACATCTGGCTTTTCTCTACTATCCTTATAAAATTACAGTCTAGGGCCAGCAAGATAGTTTAGCGATCTAAAGCACTTGCTTAGGCAACCTCAGAAACTGATCCCTGGCACCACATGCTGTGCCAGCCCCACCCCCAGAGCTGGGCATAACATAAATAAATAGTTTTTTTAAAAAATAACAGTCTAGAATTTTTGTTGTTGGGATTGAGCTGGGTTGGGTTGGGTTAGGTTGGGTTGGGTTGGGTTTGAGATAGGTCCTCACTCTGTAATTCAGACTGGCCGTGAACTCATTCTGTAGCCCACATTGACTTTGAATTTGAACCAACGCTTCTACCTCAGCTTCCCAAGTGTTGGGATTACAGGCATGCAAGCATGCCTGGCCCTAGTCATAGAGTTCTAAAAACTAAATACACTGCACCCCAAACTATTTGTTCAGTTTGGGTTGAATGTTGGTTTTCTATGTTTCCATCCACAAAAAAGAAAGGGGGGGGGGGAGAAGAACAAGCATTCCTTTATTTATTTTCCAATTTCCTGGTTGGTCAGTAGCATCTGACCACAATGATCCAGTGGGTAGTCATCAAAACTAAAGAAAGTGAACTTTTAGGGAAAATATTTTTGTACAAAGTTTCCACCATTTAAATTTAGCCAAGGCCTGGATGTTCACATTCACTATTTCCTGTTGCATTTCAGTATTCCTTGTGGTGGGAAATTGTCACTGAAATAACATAATTGCTTCAAAACACACAATTATACTTCTGCTAAAAGTTTCTAAAGCAACATTGTTTTGAGGAGAGAAAGAGAAGTTTCTCTGTCAGAGCACACTGTAAATTCCTGTCAGATTTATGGAGGGAGCCTGGATTTCTAGGACTGGGCTCTGAGGAAGACTTTGGATGTACGTGTGGGACAGGAGGACTCCCCACTGCCACCAGAACCCCAAAACATTGTGTGGGATGCTCAGCAGCAAGCCTGTCGGGCTGCACATGTGCACCCAGAGCAGGTCCAGGAAGGTCTCTTGTCCCGCCCCTGGGACAGTGTGTGCTTAGGTCTTCTTCATGTTTGTGTTAGCTGCTTATCCTTGCCTGGTGTTTAACACAATCAGAGCTTTATTCTTTATGGCACCCCAAACTCTGCCTCAGAATAACACTACCACTTCTGAAGTGGGCTGCTGCTATAAACAAAGAAGGTTTTCAGACAGCGTTCAGAATGACATGTAGCAGGCCACAAAAGGCTATCTCAGACAACAGAGGCAATTTCACCAACAGAGGCAAAATTGTGCAGACCATTTAATTTCTCCAGTGATGTTCCAGGACAGAAGCAAGCCCCACTTGAGGCCACCATTTCACAAACAAGATAATGGAACTTGTCCCAGAACCAATAGTGGGGTCTGTGGGTAAACAAGAGCATCATTTTATCTTTCCATTTCAAAAGGCTCCTGGCACACAACCCCCATACACACAACCCCACCCCAAGACATGGAATTCCTTATGCAGTGAACCATGAACATAGAATAAATTTCATATTCACCGGTGCCAGGACCCCTGTGAGCCTATTCCAGAGCTCACTTAGGAGATTCTGCTTCTAGGGAGCAGGCTGAAATATTTTTAAATGTTGCCAGGCATGGTGGCACATGTCTGCAATCCTAGTACTTGGGAGGTTAAGGCAAGAGGATTACTGTGAGGTCAAGAACAGCCTGTCTCAAAGAAAAAAAAAAAAGGATATGATTATATCATGGGGTGCTTATTTGAATTTGTAACTGGCTTACTATTAGGAGGTGGGGCCCCGGCTAGAGATGATCACTGAAGGTGTGACCTGAATGGCTGTATCTTCCTTCCTGCTTCCTGGCCCCCAAGACATGAACAGCTGTACTCCACCAGAACTTTCCAGCATGGCCCTCCTGCCTCACAGCCAGCCAGCCAGCCAGCCAGCCAGCCAGCCAGCTATGAACTGAATCCTCTCAAACCATGAGCCAAACTGGATGCACCTGGAGACCCTAATGTCAAGTGAAACAAATCAGACACACACGTGTAAATATCACATTGTTAGCCAGGTGTAGTGTCGCACATCTGTAATCCCTGTACTTGGGAGGCTAAGGCAGAAGGATTGATGTGAGTTTGAGACCAGCCTGGGCTACAAAAGCGAGCTCAAGGGAAGCCTAAACTGCATAGCAAGACCCCGTCTCAAAAAGACAAAAAAAAAAAAAAAAAGAAATCACATTGTTTCTCTTACAGGAGAAATCCAAAATATAAATGACGAGCAAAATGAAAGATACTAGAAAACAGGCAGACAGCAGCTTGGTGCAGCAGCATGTTCCTATAACACCAGCACGCAGGAGCTGAGGCCGAAAGAGTACCATAAGGTCAAGGCCAGCCTGGACCACAGAGTGAGGCCCTGTCTCAATAAATAAATAAACAAACAAACAAAGCAGGGCTTAAAAAATAGCAAACCAGTGACTAATAGGAAGACTATTCAAGCATGGGAACAGACCACAGCAAGCAAGCAAAAAAAAAAAAAAAAAAAATTATTCCTTCTAATTCTCTTTAAATTTGCTTCAAAATAAAGGAGGTGCATAGTAAAAATATAACAAATGTAATAAATATATTAAGAAATTATCTAGGGGTAGGTCAAGTAAAGTTCAGTGGCATAAGCCCCTGCCCAGCAAGCCCAAGGTCCCAAGTGTTTTTATTTGTTTGTTTGTTTTGGGGGGGAACAGGGGGTCAAACTCAGGACCTTGCACTTGCCAGGCAGACACATGTGCCCCTGAGCCATCTCCTGGGCCAAGGTCCCAAGTCTGATCCCTAGTATTAAAAAAAAAAAAAAAAAAAAAAAAAGTTAGCCAGGGGTGAAGGAGATGTGGGGGTTCATTATACTGTTCCTTTTAAAAATGTTTCAAAAAAGAAAAATAAAAAATAAATGTTTCAGCCGGGCGTGGTGGCGCACGCCTGTAATCCCAGCACTCGGGAGGCTGAGGCAGGAGGATCGATGCGAGTTCGAGACCAGCCTGGGCTACAAAAGTGAGCTCAAGGCCAGCCTGAACTGCATAGCGAGACCCTGTCTCCAAAAGACAAAAAAAAAAAAAATAAAATAAAATAAATGTTTCAAATTTTCATAATAAAAGTTAAACATCACTCCAGGCATGCTGTGCCATCATCTACCTGGGGCGCACTGAGACAGCAATTGAGACAGGGCGCGGTGGGGCAAGCCTATAATCCCAGTTCTTGGGGGGCTGTAAACAGGAGGATCACTACTACTCAGACCTAATAGTGAGACCCTGAACACCCTGTAGACCCTTCCCTAAAATATAAGTAAATAAATAAATAAAATAAAATAAAAGTTAAACATGAGGGGTTGGGGAGATAGCACGGCAGCCTAAGTGCCTGGGTCTGGGTTTGATCCCTGGCAATATATGTCATACAACAGTTTCCTGGGCATGCTGTGTTAGTCCTGAAACCTGATGTGGCGGCACACACTGGGGATGCTGAGACAAGAAAATCACTGTGAGTCCAAAGTGCATAGCAAGGGGCTGGGGAGATAGCTCCATGGCACAAGCACCTGCCTGGCAAGTTTAAGGTCATGAGTTCAAAAAAATCAAATTTATAAAAAAGTTAAATGTGAAAAAATAATGTGAGCCAAAATAAATGCCTCCTCTTTTAAGTCATGGATATCAAGATGAGAGAGCTCAGCAGTCTAAAGCACCTGCTTAGGCAACCACAGAGAACAAGGTTCAATTCCTGGCATCACATGCTGTGCCGGCCCCACCCCTGTGGCAGGCTAAGCCAGCCATAACATAAAATCAAAATTAAAAAGTTAAGTCATGAGTGTCAGATGTTATGTGTTAGCGACAGGAAAGCGATGAACAGCTCCAGACTTCTCTGGCCTGACCTGCAGGCCCCTCATGGCTGGGCTTCCGCTCACCACGGAATTGTAGTTTTCTGCCACTGCTCAAGAATACCATTGCCTGGCTTTCTTCACAGGTGTGTGAAGTGTGTAAATCATGCACAGCTGTCAGAGACTGGGCTGGAGGTGCTTTCAAGTACTGGAAGCTCAGTGCCAAGCCTTATTAGCAGGGAGTCTTCGGTTAGGGTAACTGTGTACCCTGTGCTGGGGTTTGTTTCATCCTTGGCAAACGTCATCACTTATCTGATTCAGCAGGGCAGCTCCCAGGACACTGCAGAAATGCATATGCATATTTGCCAGAGGAGGAATCCAAGAAGCTCCAGGCCAAGGTTGTTTGTAATACTGCAAATGAGTAACAACTCCAACTTATTGCAGTGTGAGTGAATAAATAAATGTGATATACTGACACACTGAGTTTTTTTGTTAGTGTTTTGTTTTCTAGACAAGGTCTCACCAGGTCAGCTTGGCCTTGAACTCACTCTGTATGTATCTCAGGCTGGCTTTGAACTACTGGAAATCCTATTGAATCTCACAAATACAATGTTTTTTTCCATGTCCATTTCCGTCTTTTCTATTTTTTTTTTTTTTTTTTTTTTTTTTTTTTTTTTTTTTTTTTTTTTTTTTTTTTTTTTTTTTTGGGGGGGTCTCACTACTGAGTCATAGTGATCCTCCTGTTTGTACCTCCCAAGGCTGGGATTACACACGTGCGCCACCACACCCAGTGTCGCCGGCTCAGCGTGCTCTAGAGCGGGCCGGGGCGGCAGGAGGGGCCAGGAACCGAACCCTGGCCCCTGCGCTTCCTCTAAGCAAGCGCTA
>PVJA010039351.1:0-19202 GCA_004027025.1 Myocastor coypus | reverse complement strand
TGTGCACCTGGCCCCGTGTCCCCTTTTCTCTCCAGTCTTGCTGCCATCTGCTGCTCACAGTAGCAGTGCCACCTACATTACCACCTGGCGCACCGAGGCACCCAGCCCAGCTCTCCTGGAGCTGCTCTCAGGATGTTGCTTCCTACACTGATCTTTCTTCAGAACCCTCCACTGCTTAGGGGTAGCCAGGGTCACCCTGCATTGTTCTAACTCAGGCAAAGCCCCTACTGGAAGTCCAAGAGCTATTTCACAGATTCCAAAAATTGGAATGGACTTAAAAATTGTCACATTTTATGCCACATAGATTTTTCCACAATAAAAATGATCCGTGTAGTTCAGCCTACACACACACACACACACACACACACACACACACACACACACGCACCAGACCAACTACCTTATGCAAAAGAATTCTCTACCTACGAGAGAAAAGTAGATTGCCTGGTATCCTCAGAAACTCTGGCCTTGCTTCCAGTCACCCACCTTAGCTTAGAAGAGCTGGAGTGATTTGGCTGTATCCTAGGACAAGAAATTGGATAGATTCAATTACACCCAATTACAGGTAGATTTCACATACACCCAAGTGTCTCCAACTGAGTATCAAGCTCACCACTCTGCCGACAAACACCATTATTCAAGGAGATGTTCTGGTTTCAGACTCTGGGATGAGAAAAAGCACTGAACTCTTCCCTGCAGACTGTGATCTTTCTGCAATGAAAGTGACTTGGGGGTTTTCGACGCCTGACTGGCTCCTCACCACAGGCCCCCATGAACAAAGTGCAGGTCACAGTCAGCTGGGCCACACTCATACAGTGGCGCTGAAAATAATTCAATGTCATTCTAACTCCTGCTTCTAAGACATGAGATAGGAGATGCTGGGATACCTTATTTGGTTTCCCAAAACCACACTCTTAATTATTTCCTAAGTTACAAAATCATATTATTCTGTCTTCTGATGACACTGTGTGAGGGTTACCTCCAGAACTCAAGCATAGGATTTGTTCCCAAGACAAGTCACCATTGGCTTTAGCAAGTTTTAGACAAAATAGTAGCATACTCACACACATGGAAAATTCTCAAGATCCAAATCAGTGTTCATATATAGATTTATGACACTTACATAAAAGCTGTGCGAATAGCAAATCCAGAGAGTCTAAGGTCATATTTGGGTGAGAAAACCTTCCATACTCACCCTAAGTTTCTGATTAAGTAAGAAGATTTTGGAACTATGCATAATTAGTGAATCCCAATACAATAAACAAGAGAACAATTCCTTATGGAATACTTTCTCTCTAGAGTAACACTTTACAAAATAAACTGTGGTTTGAAGCAAGTTTCAAGTTCTATTTTTAAAAGCTAATATTTTCATAAAAGCTTACACCCAATAACAAGAACATACAAAGAAGAAAATTGACATTAGGACAGGTGAAGGGCCTTTTCCCTGACTTTCCCACTGAAATAAATTTTAAAAAGAAAGAAACTAGTTTTAGTTTTTGGAATAAACTTAAAATGAAAAAGAAAAAAAACTACCATAACTGAAGCAAGATTTTAAAGCCAAATTATCCAATAATACATAATTAAATTGAAGCTGCATTTTTTTTCAAAAAACAGAGAAAAGCTAAAGTCCAAATGGATCTACGGCTAAATTCAGCAAAAACTTCAGAGATCAATACTCCTCAAGCTCTTTAATGAAACTGAAAGGAGAAAAGTACTCCCAAGGTCATTCCTGGAATCTAGCATTACTCTATTTCCCAAGCCAGACAAGAATTCAACCAAAAAAAAAAAAGAAGAACTACAGGTGAATTTGTTTAACAAATAAAAGGATTTAAAAATTCTCAGCAAGATACTGACAAGCAGAAAACATTAAATCATCAAAAAGTTCACAATCTTGACTAGCTAGGCTTTACTCTAGGCATACATGGATGGTTCAACATACACAAGCCAACAAAAGTAATACATCACAAAACTAGCCGGGTGTGGTGGCTCACGCCTATAATCCTAGCACTCGGGAGGCTGAGGCAGGAGGATTGGCGCGAGTTCAAGACCAGCCTGGGCTACAAAAGTGAGCTCAAGGCCAGCCTCAACTGCATAGCAAGACCCTGTCTCAAAAAGACAAAAAAAAAAAAAAAACTAGAAGCAAAGTCAAAAATCACATGATCATTTTAATACAGGCAGAAAAAAAATAATAATAAAACTTTGACAAAAATCCAACCAACTTTCACAATAAAAAGAAGGTGAATCGGGGGCTTACAGGTTAGCTCCGTTGTTTAAGCACCTGCCAGGGCAAATCCAGTTAGGTGCAGGGGACCGTGGCTCAATCCCCGGCTCCACATGCCATAGCAGACCCACCCTTCAGGCCGCCTCAGCCAGCTTCACCAGAAGCTAAAGACAGAAGAACAGAAGAACCTTACCTCCATGTGACCAACCAACTGCTAAACTTTGTTAAAAGGGGAGAAATGGAAAGCTTTCCCTACAATATCAGGAACAAGATACGAATGCCTGCTACATCATCACCAATCCTATTTGGCACAGTATTGAAAACATTAGTAGGGGCAACTAGACAAGAAAAACAAATAAAAGGGTTATCTGCAAGAAAGAAAGAAATCAAATTATTATTTGTAAATGACATGATCCTCTAGATAAGATTCTCCCAAAATCCACCAAAATATTCTTAAAATTAATATCCAAATTCACTAATTTAACAAGATACAAAATCAATGTCATTCATGTGTACTAATAATGAATCCACTGTGAAAAAAATCAGGGGGAAAGTGTTGTTATGGTTTATGTCTAGTTGTCCCCCCAAAGCCTCATGCAATCATGGGGCGTGGCTTCTATAGACTGAGACTTGATTCATGATCCCTGGGATTGTGTTTTAGTACTGATGGGATTATCGGTCTGAGTAAAGCTGAGACTATGGGTGTGGTCTAGGGCGCATATCCTAAGGCGGAGAGCCTGAATGTAATATAAAGAGTGACAGAGAGACAGACTAGAGCTGTTGCTACTACTCTGCTGCCCTGATTGATTGGCTGCCTCTGCCATCATTTTGCTGCTATTCTGCCGCCATGAACTGGATGCTCTCTGCTGTTCCTCTCAGCCTTGGGCCAGCTGAATATGGACTGAAACCTCCAGTAACTGTGAGCTAAATAAACCTTTCCTTCCTTCATTTTGACTGTCGGGTATTTGTCTCAGCAATGAGTGAACAGTAACTAAGACAAATGTCATTCATAAGAGCACTAAAACTTTTAAAGCATGATTAGCCCCAATAAGGAAGTGAAGGACTAGAAAATGGAAATATACCCCCACCCCGTTCCTGAGTAGGCAGAACCAACAAACTCAAAAGGGGCATACTTCCAAAATTGCCATACGGATATGATGCAACCCCAAATATTCATCACAGGACTCAAGAAAAGTAACCCTAAAAATTCCTATTGAACCAGAACAGCAGGGCAGCCCCAGAATACCAAATGCAATCCTTGGTAGTCAGAGGAAACTGGGAGGAATCACAGTCTCAACAACAAATTATGCTACAAAGCTACAGTAGTGAAAAAAAAAGCATGGTGTAGGGACAGGAGATGCAAAGATCAACAGAACAGAATGAAGGGACACAGCAAGAAACTCAAGTACTTTCAACTATTTGATGGTCAACAAAGGGGCCAAAAACATACACTGGAAAACAGATCCCTCTTTAATAAATGGTGTGGGAAAACTTGGCAGCCACTGAAAGAGTTTGAACCTAGGCTTTCAACTCATTATATATGAAACTGAAATTGAAATAGATAAAGAGAGGTAAACGTTAAAACAGGAACACTAAACCTGTGCAAGACAGAAGAGGCAAAATACCTGAAGTCATAGGTGTAAGCAAGGACTGTTGAACTGAAGCCCAGTTGCACAGGAAATGGCACTGAGAATCAACAAGTGGAATTGTGTCAAATTATAGTTTCTGCACAGCAAAAGAACCAGCAGGGTGAAAAGACAGCCTACACATACTAGGAAAAACTTCTACACTGTTCCCGAGACAGAGAACCAATATCAAAATGCATAAACAGTTTTTTTAAAAAAAAAGTAAATCTACCGGGCGTGGTGGCTCACGCCTGTAATCCCAGCACTCGGGAGGCTGAGGCAGGAGGATTGATGTGAGTTCGAGACCAGCCTGGGCTACAAAAGTGAGCTCAAGGCCAGCCTGAACTGCATACCAAGACCCTGTCTCAAAAAAGACCAAAAAAAAAAAAGTAAATGTCACACAATAAAACATCCACAAAATGTAAGCAATTGACATAGACCTCACAGAAGAAGAAATACAAGTGGACGACAAATACATAAAGAAATTCGCAACATTGCTGGCCGTTAGGGAAATGCAAATTAAAACAACACTGAAATTTCCACTTACCTCGGGTAGAATAGCAATCACCAAAAAATTGAAAAATAGGCCAGGAGTGGTGGGGCACACCTGTAATCCCAGCACTCAGGAGGCTGAGGCAGGAGGATCAGTGCAAGTTCAAGACCAGCCTGGACTACAAAAAGTGAACTCAAAGCCAGCCTGAACTGCATAGTGAGACCCTGTCTCAAAAAGACAAAAGAAAAAAAAGTTGAAAAATAGCACAGGGGATTGAATTCAGGACTTCGTGCTTACTGGGCAAGTGCTTATTCTACTGAGCTATCTCCCTGGCCCTCTTGCTGTCTTTTCTTATGGGGCATTGCCCATGGTTTCCAGAAGGAGGGCACACTTGATGAAGTAATCCGGGATAAAATTGGAAGGATTCTTAAGGAGTACTATGGCGCTCATGGACCCAAATGGGTGCCATGGATACTTTCACTTTGTGGTCAGCCATCCATGGTGCCCTTCAATTGGCACCAGTGGCTAAGGTCATAGAAAGGTGCACAAATGGGTCTTGTGATGCTAGTGTATCCCCTTTTCAGAATTCTACCCCTTCAACACCCTGCCCTCCCCTAGAAGAAAAAGACCCTCTACTTGGGAATTCTTTCGCTGATTCAGACACCAGCTCCGAACTGGAGGGGAGCTTCCCGTGGAGGCTCAGCAAAGAGGATGCGGCTGCTAAGCGTGGAGATCACCATGATGGGTCATTCCTGGCATTCCGGCCAGACAGTCAGCTTTCCTCCAAGCCTGACCCCGCCTTGGCTCCCTCTTCTTTTCTTGATTTCCATCAACTTCTGCAATTGAGGTAGCAGCTATGTGGCCCTAAGACTGCTCTGGAACAAAAGACCCAAAGGTGAAAACTGGAAAAGGAGATCTGGGGAAATCTGAAACCACCTGGGCAAAGGAGACATTCTGCCCCCTCCTGGTCACTTGCCCTTGGGGACAGTTCCCAGCTTGGGCTCAGATCCCTCTCTGCAGGGGACGGTCCTTCTGTCACCTCATCCTGACTCCTTATGGGCCTCTCTCCCTTGGGAGTAAGAGGGGCTTTTCAGGTGCTTGGGCTTCCTGCGCTGTTTTTCTTCCTCCTCTGCAATACTCAGCTTTTGGGCTAGCCACCAAGGAAGCACACAATAGGGGAGACTATTCGCTGTCCATAACGCTCCCAAGTCATTGACACTGCTCAGGGACAGCCTCTTTACCAAGCACTGCTTATTAATCTACTCAAAGATCTGCAAGAGACTTGCAAATTTGATGGCCCCACTGCGCCATATACTGTGGGGTTCCTAAATCAAGTCACCATATCTCACATAGTGCCACATGATTGGGGGAGGGCTTCAGTCACCTGCCTTGGGTAAGTGCTCTTTCATTATCCCTCTCACAGATGATTAAATCTTTTCGTATGGCACCCAATAATTTTTCCCTAAAATCACAGATCCTTTCCAACTCCAGACATTCCAGTAGTTTTCATGGATGCCAGTCAAAAACAACAAACACACTGTGGTGGTAATTAATCAACAATTTTTTTTCAAAAACCTATACCTCAAATTCCCTCAGCATAAGGAGAGCTACTTGCTTTACTTTTTACTTTTACTATCTTTTTGGATCCATCTTTTAATCTATACACTGGTTCTCAATATATAACTCAGTTGTCCCCATCCCTAGAGACTGTGACATTGTGGTCCACCGATTCTCCTGTGGCTGCTCTCTTATCACGACTGCAAGACCAGGTACGTAAACGTCCTCACCACTTTTTCGTTGGACACATTCACTCCTACACCTCCCTTCCCGGCCTTTGTCTGCAGGAAACCTCCTGGCTGATTCTTTCTCTTGGCTGGCCTTGCCTGTTTTATCTTCCATCCAAAAGCCATAAATTCACACGCTACAGATCATCAATCTGCACAAGCACTCAACTATCAATTCAAAATGATATATGAAGCCTCACAAGCAGTGGTAAGAAATTGCCCCACAAGCCCTAATGATCATGTGCCAGCTCTTTCCTTGGGGGTTAACCTCTGGGATCTTTTTTTTTTTTTTTTTTTTTTTTTTTTTTTTTTTTTTTTGTCTTTTTGAGACAGGGTCTCGCTATGCAGTTCAGGCTGGCCTTGAGCTCACTTTTGTAGCCCAGGCTGGTCTTGGCACTGATCCTCCTGCCTCAGCCTCCCACGTACTGGTATTATAGGGGTGTGCCACCACGCCCGGCTTGCCTCTGGGATCTTTTTTGCAACCATATATGGAAAATGCATGTTACTCACATACCTCAATTTAGGTGCCTTATCATTTGTACATGTTACTATAGATACCTTTTCCAAATTTTTTGGTTATATGCGCTCATACCAGAGAGGTTGCCAAGGATGATATCCAAAACATTCTTATGCTTTTCCATTTGGGCATGCCAAAGTGCCTAAAGACTGGCTATGGCCCCACACACCCTAGCTTAACTTTCTGCAAGTTCTGTTCCCAGTTCCAAGTCTCCCATAGGAATTCCATATAACCCCACAGGACAGGCAAATCGAGCACACTCACTCTACACTAAAATTACAAATTTCTATATTAAGGAAGGGGGAGACAATGTATTCCATTCCTCATGCCATGTTACAACATGCGCTTCATTCATGATTTTTTCAGTTTTGATTGTCAGAGTTCTGCCCCGGCATAGAGGCACTGGGCTCCCACCGTGGATCCCCGCTTCTGTGCGATGGGAGGATGCCCTCCTGGGATACTGATGAGGATCTGATCCCGCTAACCAGAGGGAGGGGAGATGCTTACCTTATCCCTCAAGCTATCACATCCCCCTGTGGATACCAGAATGACCAAGCCTCACTCATCATGGAGCCAGTGCACATGAGGGCCCAGACCGTCTGAATCCCCCATGACTCATCTCAAGATCTGTCCAGAGAGATGCTGCCAAGTGTTGGTGCTCTTCTTCAGTTTGACAAATTGGACTCCTTGTTTTTTAATGTAAAGGATTTATGATGTACCTTTACTAATAGTATATCCTGTCTGTACCTGGGCACTGCTGCTCTACCAGGGAGCAGACCCCTAGATTGTTGCCCTAAAAGAACCCTTGTATGAAAATTCTGCACTTTATCCCCCTGCTGACGCTTCCGTTTTGGCATTATTTTCCAAAAGGTTCACAATTTTCCCTGCATGGCTTACTGTCTTGCCTCTGGTCTTTGATCGTTCCAACTGCCTCGCTTTTTCTTTTGCCCTATATTTTGCCAAAAATCACTGGCTAGCCCCAAGGACAGCTTCATAAGCTCTGGGTTGCCTTCCACAAGCAACAAGTAAATAATAAAAAATGGGGAGATGTTGGATACTGGATCCCAGAATGAACAATCTTAAGGAAGTAGATGTGCTGACTGCATTCCTGAGGCTTTGGAATGTGTGGTCTCCCATTTATCAGCTTGGCCTCGGTAGGATGTTCTGTTCCCAGGGAAACATAGACAGCTCAGAGTTAATTAGGACAAATACTGAGCACATGTTCAAAATTTTCTGCATATGGGGGCCCGGCAGGATGGCTCAGTGGTCTAAAGCGCCTGCTTAGGAAAGCTTAGGTGGCTGCAGGGACTGCGGTTCAATCCCCGGCACCACATGCTGCACCAGCCCTGCCCTCAGGGCAGGCTGAACCGGCCATAAAAATAAATAAATAAATGGACAAACAAAAGTCCTGAGACAAGAAAAAAAATAAAATTAAAAAAAAATTCTGCACATAACCTTGGCATCAATAAACAGTTACAGAGCAAGCAGCTCAGTACTACCAAGCCTGGGTTTCTTTCTTCTTTGTCCCATCTTTCCTCTACCCTGTTCCCCTCTATGAGGATTGAACCCCCCACACTTTTGGTTAGTTTTGGTATCATGTGCACTTTATGTAAATATAGAAAAATACACCATCTTCTTTTTTCAGGTTCCCACTGCTGGGAATACTATTTTCCACTCTTTTATTTTTAGTGTGTATTACTCTTGGGGCTGAATGTGTTTTTATGTACTTAGTACAGGCTCTGCAGGGTCTCACTATGTAAATAAGACTCATAGTGATTCTCCTGTTTTCAGCCTCCCAAGGGCTGGGATTACAGACACACGTCCAGTCTCAATCACTATCTCAGCACACGCTGGGGCAGGGCCAGCATGGCACTAAGTGTGTTTCTTCTATACAGTATACTTGATCCATCCCGCCAGTCCATGCCTTTTGGCTGGGGAATTGAGGTCAGCCACATTGGAGTGGCCTTCCTTCCTTTTCCCGCTGCTCATTGCCTACCTGGCCCTTATACTTAGCTGCCCGCCCTACCTGAGGTATTCATGCCATCAGCCCTTTTATTGCTAGCTTCATTGTCTATTTCTAGGCTATCACTGGGAATTTCTTAAGAATGCAAGTGTAGGGGTCATGATCGTCTTTACAGGTGCTCTATAGCATAGGAACATTTTAGTTATCAAGTAATTCTGGAAAAGTTTTGCACACTCTATCAGTCTGCACTAGAAAATGTTTTATTTTAGGACTTGAGACACTTCACTCCAAGATCTCCTGATCTTTAATGCTTATGTTGTGGAATTTGCTGTAATTCTGATGTTTCCCTTTATAGTCTATCTTCGACTAGAAAACAGAGTCAAAGCCTATACTCAGCCATGCCTAGAAGATGTTGCCTAATCTAAGTTATTAACTAGAGGTCTCAATTGTAGAAACAAAATATTCCACTGTAATAAACCCACAAGCCCTGATGTATAACAAGCAAGTGATTGTTGGTTTTTCTAATCATTTTTAAGATTCTATTTTGGGGCACGACTTTGAGAATTTTGGCTACAATATGGTATGGAGAAGTTTTTGTCTAATCATGGCTATCTGGGGCTCTGTGTAACTGCTTACTTGTTAAATTGTGCTACTTGGAATGATTCTTGTTATCGTTTCAGTAAATAGTTTATTATACCCTTCATACTATTGTTTTTTCACTAATTTTAATTAGTTTAGGCTCACGTCACATTATAGGCTTACATTTGGAGCTGTTAGACTAATTTTATGTTGGTTTTAAAGTGTCATTCATTAGTCACTGACAACTGGTCTGTCTTCTAGCTTTGACACACTGCCACTTTCTGCTACCCATATTTTCAAAAGAATTTTTTAATCTACTGAATTTCTATTTGCAGTCACTTAGGGACTTTCATCTTTTTCTATGCTGGTCAGTCATCTTTTGCATCACTGTTTAAATTTGCTAGGCTTTCATTCACGCTTTCTGCAGTTGGCTATTTTGACTAAACGTTTACTTAGATCTTCGGTGAGATTGTCAAGTGACATACAACTTTTCTGTTATCTCCTATGACCATTTTGAGTAATTCAAGTGTGCAGCTCTACCTTCACCCCTTTGGTGCCCATGCTTCAGCTTCAGGAAGGTGGGGTGGGCTTGTATGGAGGCATTTTACCAGTTTTTATCTTCATATTTTTTATTTTATACTATGTCAGGGCTTGTGGGTTTATTGCAGTGGAACACTTTATTTCTAGCACTGAGACATCTAGTTAATAACTTCTAGGCAATATTCTTTAAGCATGGCTAACTACAGGCTGTCTCTGCTTGTAGGATCCAAACACCTCTGTTTACTTGGGGTGAGAGTTTGCAGTGTATCTATCCCAGTGCCCTGTTGTGAATTACCCCAAGGTTATCTAAACACACACATCCCAAGGAAGACAATTCATAACAACAGCTACATTACCTTGGCTTCAGTAACAATCAGCATTGGTTGTAGCACCAAAGACAACCTGAACACTGACAAACCCTCAGAGCAATGATATACCACCCTAAGCCACAGAAAGGGATGTACGAGCACAGCAGCAACACTAGGCCAATTCAAGTACTAGCCTACTGACCTTCAGTAAACATCTGCTTTACGGACCTCTACCAATGTTAGTACAGTATTGAACAGTAATAGTGTACCATTAACTAAGTGTCTAGCGACTCCTATGTCTTATATTAGTAGAGGTTGAGGGGGAAGCAGAAAGTGAAAACAGACTTGGGAAGTTACTCAGGTATTCAGTAACATGTGAGAAGGTGAGAAAAGTGAGGAACGGGGTCCTACTGAGGAGTTAAAGGGAATTAGCAAAGAACTGCTGCAGGAAAGAATGAACAAGAAGCAGGGAAAAAAGATAAACAGCAAAACATAAGAATAAAAGATACAGCAGTTGAAATGGGAAAGGTCAAAAGAAACTTCACGAGGGAAAAGGGGAAACAGCACCCAAATGTCCTCATACTTTCAGGAATGTAAAATAAAAATAGGAAAAATAAAATGTGAAAACAGGCACAGCAATTATACTACTAATCTCTATTAGTTCACTGAAAACAAAGATCTGTGCTTTTATTTTTGATCAATTTTCAATATCTGTACATTCCAATCTGAGCAACTGCTTTAAGACAATATCAAAAGTACTAATGTCAACCTATTACTCCTTGAAATTTTGTATCATTGTTTTCACTTTTACAAACTTCCTAATTTTTTTTTGTTGTTGTTGTCTTTTTGAGACAGGGTCTCACTATGCAGTTGAGGCTGACCTTGAGCTCACTTTTGTAGCCCAGGCTAGTCTCGAACTCTCACCAATCCTCCTGCCTCAGCCTCCCGAGTGCTGGGATTACAGGTGTGAGCCACCACACCCGGCTTCCTAATTTTTAGAGATGTCATTTTTCATTTTTCAACACACATGCAAGTTAACAAATACGTATGCTATTTAGAAACACAAAAATATTTTTATTACTACCATGTCAAACTACCAAGTACTACAGTCAATTTGTGATTATTTTTGGGAGGTTACTTTCACAATATACAACAATTTGCAAATTATACTTTCAACCTGATATATCACACAAAGGAAAAAAAACTGATTTTACAGCAACATGTCTCAAATACTTTTTTTTGAGACAGGGTTCACTATGTAGCACAGGCTGACCTTGAACTCACGGGATTACAGGGGTGCACGAACATGCCTGGCTACATCAGTCTTTAACATAGTTGGTAACAGAAAGTATCATATGATAAACTTTAAAAAAAAAGAAAGAAAGAAAATGAATGACAGAGCACCCCTTCACCTCTGAGTCCCTCTGCTAATTCTTTTTTTTTTTTTTGTCTTTTTGAGACAGGGTCTCACTATGCAGTTGAGGCTGGTCCTGCGCTCACTTTTGTAGCCCAGGCTGGTCTCAAACTTGCACCAATCCTCCTGCCTCAGCCTCCCAAGTGCTGGGATTACAGGCGTGAGCCACCACGCCCGGCTGGTCCTCTGCTAATTCTGAAGACTCATCTCTAAAGCCCACCTTTGGGACTTCATTAGTTAACAACAAAAGCAAAAAGCATACCCACAATTATCACCACCAGAGTCCCAAAGTTGGACTCTCAAAGTTGCCCAGTTCGACTTTCAATAAACACAAGTAGAACAAGTAACTACACGAGTTAGGTTAATCCTAACTAGCGATTGTGCTAGATGGTGCACACACAGGGCCCCAGGACTATACTCCACACTTCTGAAAATCACCATAATAAAAAGCAAATGTGGAAAGTGGTTACAATTTTAAAGGCAAAGTACACAACAATGTAGAACTGATCATCAACATATTCAAGGTCATACACAGAACTAAAGAGAAAGCAAAGTAACATTATTCAGTTTTAGAGTTGTTTCTATAATGAAAAAAACCCCGCTAGTGATGAGCTGCATATTGGCGGAACTCCACACTCACCCTCACCTTGGTGCCCTCCTTATCGCCAGCCCCTGATCCTGAGAAGTGCTCTTTTCCCCTTCTTCCTTCTATCACCAAGCTAAGCATGTTCTCCTTGCAGGCCACTCCTTATCAAACGAATCATGGCTGCTCCATAGTTTTAATTTTCCTAATTATCTGCCCTTTCCTACAACCCTCAGCCCAGATGTTATGGTTTCTTATCTAGTTGTCTTCCTCACAAAACTTAAGCTGAAGTCTACTCAAAGGAAAGCTGGGGGAATGCAGATGTAGAACTCTTCCTTTCTATCCTCAGGGATGAGGGGGAAAAGAACACAGACTAGCCTGGGCAAGGTGCACCCAGCTCAGTGAGCCCAGCTACTAGAGTCTAGAACATATTCCCCATGCCATAGGAGCAGCTTGGAATCCTCCACAGTAGAGAAAAGTGCCTACTTTTGCAGGCTGAAGTTGCGGAGCAAAGGAATGTCAGAGTGGGAAAGCTGGCATTGATGATCAAGGCAGCTAAAACCACAGAGGAAGAGGTGGTATGAGGTCCCTGGATCACGGACACACACATAAAGAACAGACTTATCACCCTAGGAGTGTGGGAGGCTGAGGCAGGAGGATTTCTAATATAAGCCCAGCACAGGCAACTTAGTAATTCAGTGATATTTCTGTCTCATACACACCCTCACAAAACAAAACAAACTTTTTTTTAAAGAGCTGAGGCTGTAAATGCATAGGCCTTGGGTTTGACCCCTAGTGCCATAATAGAAGAGTAGATACTGGTACTACAACACAATTCAATCACCTTGAGTTTTGAATTTCAGAACTGTAGAGTAGAAGCCAAGTGTGAGGACCAGAGTATGCGCACAAACTCACATGGCCTTCAGCCCCCCCAACTCAGGCTATTATGAGAATGTGCACAGAAGTCCCCAACTGTGTGGAGTCTACGTGTAGAAAACTCAGTTTTATCTCCTTTGCCTGAGCTGGGGAACTATTTTTAAAAATTCAAAAAAAAATAAAAAAGGGAGAAAAGAAAAGGGACAGGAGGAAAACAAAGGTGATAGGGAGAGTAGGAAAGAGGGAATGTGGAAGGTAGAGTGGGAGAGAAGTCTTGAAGCACTGAAATATGAGACAAGCAGGCAGCAGTCCACAGGTAAGAAACACCTCCTCCACAGTACCTCCCTTAGAATACCCAAGCGGTCTCTTAGGAAATAAGGGAAGCTAACAAAGGTATTTAGTTGGTAATGGTGGGGCCCAGGCCCACCCCCACCTGAAGCCACAGCACCAAGACAATTCGCATCTGTCCAGAGATACCAGCCCACCCATCAGTCTCAGCCAGAGTTCCTGAAGTCTGAGATGGGTAGGTATGTGTCTCATACACTGACAGGGTGCAGTCCACAGGCAGCTTCTGAGGACCTCGTTGACTAGGAAGCCAATGAGGGTTCACGGTAACCTAGACAAAATCAGAGGCCTGACTGTCACGAGGCATAGGCAGACACACAATGGCTGTTGATTTGTAGCACGCTGCCTGACTGACAATGCCCAGCAGTTATGTGCCGTCAAGTGCAGTCAAGTTCTGCTGGCCAAAGCTGGAGATAAGGTAGGTGGCACCTTAGCTGGTGCTTGCAGACCTGTAGAACAATAAATTCTGGCTAATCACTTTCACTGGCTTAATCTCACAGCGGTAACAGTAAAACTCGCCATTGATGATGTGCAGGGCCAGCATGAACTCGAAGCTCAGCGAGTAGCAGAGTCTGAGGATGTCCTGGTCCCCCTAAAGAATGACTTGAGAATGTTTATGTTAAAGACAAGAGAGAAAGGCCAGAATCAAAAACAGGGTCCAGGCAATGTCCAGAAAGGCAGTACACATCTTAAGTATTTAACATACAAATAGCAGGGTAAGATCACCTAACATGTAACACTACTGTGGAAAAGAAAAAAAAAAAAAGTCCAGAAGGAGGCAAAACATAATGATAAGTGTCATATTCTGGCTATAGTCCAAATGGACTATAGCACCCGAAGCCAAGATGAAGAGAACATAAACTGCCAAGCACATGCAGAGAGCTAGGCACAGGTCCTGCGGGAGCCACAGTCAGGTGGATGGTTCCACCTCCAGTGCAGGGGTCTCCCCTAGCTGCTCTGGTGGATCTGGTTGGCCTTCCTCTGCTTTCTCTCCACAGTCTCCTTTACTCATAAGGTAGTACTGCAGGGGATTGGGCCATAATTCCTCACTAATTGCTTCAGTAATTTTGTCAGACCATATAGAACTGCGGCTTACAAACCACCCAAAGAAGTTCTGTTCTAGGTTTCCTTGACACATGGAGTGCAGATCATGTCCTGGGAGCCACTGGATGGCAGTAGAAGAAGAAATCACCTGATCGGAAACATTACAGCTGTATTCCTTGATGAGCACCTCATTTTCAAAATAGGGGTTTGGGCCGAAGTAGAACTTGATCTTGTAGCCCAATCCAGCAAGATCAACTTCCTCCACTTCCAGGCTCATCAAATAGCTTAGTACCTCTTTATCCGGGCTGCTGAGAAAGAAAGCGAGCTGGGGGTGGTTCTGCAAAGCTTGGCCCCAAAAACCCGGGATGCTATCAATAAGACCTTTCCGTCTCTCCAGAAAGGGCAATCGCATCTGCTCGATGCCGCACAAGACTCTGAGGTAAGCTAAGTCGGCCTCCTCGTCCTGGGCGTCCAGCTTCTGCTGTACGGTCTCCAGGGTCTCCGCGCCGCCTCCCATTGCTGGGGGCTGCCCCGCTGGAGGCGTCTCCGCCATTTTCTTTGCTTTCCCCCCGAGCCCTGAGGAAGACGCTGCTTGGCCGCCCGTCTTCGACTGCCCACCAGCGGCAGCCTGAGGCGCCCTCCCCGTGGCGCTACCGCTCTTTTCTGGCACCTTCTTAGCACAAGGGCCTCGCCAGTTTCCAGCGCGGGCATTTTTCGGCCTCACCGCTGGGCCCACAGTTCCCAGGAACATGGCGTCTGAATGCTGGCGCTCGGTCAAAGACAAGCTTTCCGGCTCGGGCCTGAGAACCATCACCGCCTGCTTCCTCCGCGCGGCCATAGCCCCGCACAGGAGGCTGTAATAGTGCTCCTCAGGCCAGCATGGCAGGTGCGGGAGTGGCGGCACGCGCGCAGCTGCCCTCGAGCTGCCCCCGCCCGGGCCCACGCCTGCGCCCTCGCCCGCCCGCCCCCGTGCCACCTCAAGGTCCTCCGCGGGGCTCTGCAGCTGCGAAGGGTGCGGCTCAGGCTTGCAGGAGGCATCGTTGGGGCAGGCGACACGGAAGGGGCCTCTGGCAGGGCCTTTGCCTTTGCCTTTGCTTTTGGCCCAGGAAGTCTTTGAGCCTCTGCCCATGGTGGCAGCGTGCAGCGGACAGCGCCTCAGAGCCTCAGGGCTTCCTTCTGACCCGAAGGGCTGCGTCTCGCGTGCGTGAGTGGTTTACGGAAGCTCGCGCATCTCCATAGCAACCGCCCACTTCACGACTGCGTGACCCACGTACTGTCGTGCTGTGCCGTAGCACAGTGCCGTCGCACAATTCATTCCAGTGTTATTGAATAGACTCTCATTCACTGAATAACCGTCTTGGAATCCAGCTGGCAGTGATCTTCTCCCCCAAGCTTTAGGGCAAATGGATTTTTGAGGTGCCTTCCCCTGTCCTAGAGACCTGACCATCCACTCCCCTCAGAATGTGGTTCCTGTCCAAACAGGCGGGCCCTTGCTCAAGAAAGGAGATTGGTCCTCTGGGCACTACTTCCTATAGGCCGTGGGGCAAGTGATGGGTGGACTTGTTGAACTTCACGGTTGACAGTGGTGCAGTCTGTTTCCTCCCGTATCGTCTCCCTCATTGTTTATGATCAGAGCTGTTATTCGTTGCTTCGACTGCCATGTGCCAAGTGAATCCAGAGGAAACATATAATGCTGGCTTGGAGGTGGTAGATGATAGTGTCCTTGGGGGGTGGGGGACGGGTCCATTTGTTGATGTGGGAGCCTACTCCATGCATCTGTGCAGGTAGGTGTGTTTGCTTGCGTCCATTTGGGCATGCTTCCTTAGTGTCCTTGTGTTACAGTTTGTCTAGTTGTCCCCTCAAAGCTTCGTGCAAACGGGAGCTTGTGATGAATTCCTGATCCAGTGCTAGGATTATAAGTGTGAATGTTACAGCCATGCTGGGGCGGATGGCCTGAACGAAACGTAAAGGTGACAGACTTGCTCTCTGTAGCCGTTGCTGCTGCCACCCCTTTTTGCTCTTGCTGTTTTGCTGTCTTCTGCCGTTGTGAACTACTGCCTCTGCCACTCTGCCTTGGAGCCGGCCACTTACTGCCTGAAACTTCCAGTAACTATGAGCTAAATCAACCTTTTCTTCCTTAATTCTGGGTGTTGGGTATTTTGTCCCAGCAATAAGTGAAAAACAACTGAGACACCTTGATTTTTATTTTTTGCCTTAATTCTTTCATCCAAATTATGAGGAAATTTTGTTAGCATTACTCGGAAGTAGGTTTAGCAGGTGATTACTTGCCATCATGCTGGCCACACTAGTCATCTCTTGCATGGATTGTCGTGACTGACTGCTAGATAGCGCTGCTTCTCACTTCCCTCCAGCCTTTCAACAGCCATACGTCCTGGAACTCCATAGCTTTTCCCTGTTACCATGTATAAAATCTTTTCCTGATCCAAGAGGCCTGTGGATCTGCAACAGATGGCTGAAAAGTCTACTCTAGAAGGTTAAAGATCTGCACTGAAAGCCAAAGGGTCTCTGCTAGAGGCCAAAAGATGGCATCCAAGGGCAAAGCCAAGACTGGAGCACCTCCAAAGAAAGACTCAGAAGCCAATCGATCCTTCTTCATGACCCCCTTATACCATTCAGGTGAAGAGCCACCCTGTCAGGGAAGAGGGTGTCCTCCACAACCAAGGACATGGAATAGGAATAATTTAAACAATGTGGAATAATTTAGCTGCTCTTAGTCAAACTCAGGTTGACACAATCATCACAAATGACATCCTTTTTCAGAGGAAATTTTTGTGATGGTTTATTATAATGATCTCCATAATCATTGACAGATGGACCTACAAGGAGACTATGTGATTTCCTTCGTGAGTATTCTACCCAAAAGTCAAAAGTGGGACATCACAGATAACCTAGAGTAACTCTGGCCATTTAATACAAAGGTAGAAACCATAAGAGTGTGAGAGAGGTGAGGAGGTGAAATGGCTTGTGGGTAATGAAGGCCTGAACCAGAGCTAGATCTCTTCTTTATCTTTATATATGTTTAAGATTAATTTTCAATAACTAAATCTGAGGGAGGAAATGACATTACATTTCCATTTCCTTTGTGTGTGTGTGTGTGTGTGTGTGTGTGTGTGTGTGTGTGCGCGTGTGTGTGTGTACCAGTAATTGAACTGAAATTATTAAGTACGTCAGGCAGGAGCTTGTGCCGCTGGTCTACATCACTGGACTTATATTTCCCAATGTCACTTTCTTTTTTAATTTCTTTTTCATTGGGTTTCAAAATTTATGGAAACATCAATATGTTAAAATAGATTTTGAAGCTCTCCTCAAGTGATAGTTTATTTGGCAAAGTTTTAACTCTAGAGAAAAGAAATTCCATAGGGAAGTTGTTCTCTTGCTTATTCTACTGGGCTTAATTAACTCTGCATAGTTCCAAAATCTCAATATTTAATCACAAAATTTGGGTGAGTGTGGAGAATTTTCCCATCAAACTATGATTTTATACTCTCAAGATGAGCTGTTCCCATAGCAGTTACATAAGTGCCATAAATCTGTGTGTGAACACTGATTTGGATCTTGTGAAATTTCCATGTGAGTATGTGTAGTGTGTGTGTTTAGGAAATGTTTAGAAAACATTTCCATGTTTTCTAAAAGCTCTTGAAACCACTGGTGTATTCTCTTTTTTAAATTTTTTTTTAATCTTTTACTTATTTGGTACAGGATCTCTCAGATATGCAGCTGGAATTCATAGTGCTCCTCCTCTCTCAACTTCCCCAGTGCTGGTATCACAGGCGTGTGCCACCAGGCCTGGTTTTAGTGGCCTATACACAGCACACCTGGGATTGAACTCAGGTCCTTGAGCTCAGCAGGCAGGGGATTAAAATACCAAACTATCTCCGCAACATGCTGTTTTCTCCTGGAACAAGTTCTATCCTTGAATTCTGGTGGTAACCACCACACAGTGTCGTAAGAGGACAGAATATTAAAAAGATACTCTTAAGATTTAATAATTTAGGAAATACTTGGAGTGTGGCTTGGGGAAAACAATTAGGAGCTTCTAGTATCTTTGATCTCATTGTTGGAGGCAGAAGTTACAATAACGTTCAATTATTTTCAGCACAACTATCAGGGCAGCTCAGCGGGCTGTGACCTACCCTTTGTTCCGGGCCTGTGATGAGGAGCCAGCCTGGCAGCGACAGCATCCAAGACACCTTCATTACAGAACAACCAGAGTCTACAGAGGATAACCCACTGCTGCTTCTCTTGCCAGAGTTGACTCACCAGGACATCTCCTTGAGGAATGACCTTTCCCAGCAGAGTGGTGAACTTCATGCTACGATGGAGATACGTGTGTGTGTTTGAAATCTACCTGGTCGATGTGGCATCCCGGGGTACAGCCAAATCACTCCAGTTCTTCTGACCTAAGGTAGGTGACTAGAAGCAAAGCAAGAATTTCTAAAGATATTGGGTGACTTATTTTTCCCTGACAGGCAGAAGAGTTCTTGATAATGATAAGGGAGTAGCTCTGTCTTGTTTGTTTGTTTGTCTGTTTGCTGTGGGAGAGAGGAGGATGCATTATTAGATGGATCATTGATATTGTGGAAATATCTATGCAAGCATAAAATGTGATAATTTTTAAGTCCCTCACAGTGTTTGGAATCTGTCAGATATCTCTTGGGCATCAAGTAGAGACTTTGCCTGAGTTTGAATTCAGGGTGACCCTGGCTACCCCTAAGCAGTGGAGGGTTCTGAAGAAAGATCAGTGTAGGAAGCAACATCCTGAGAGCAGCTCCAGGAGAGCTGGGCTGGGTGCCTCGGTGCGCCAGGTGGTAATGTAGGTGGCACTGCTACTGTGAGCAGCAGATGGCAGCAAGACTGGAGAGAAAAGGGGACACGGGGCCAGGTGCACA
>PVJA010039350.1:0-19203 GCA_004027025.1 Myocastor coypus | reverse complement strand
TTTTTTTTTTTTTTAAACCAGTGTAATACTTGTTTCTAGGAATTATTTTTGGAGGATTGTTTCCTTTGTAATTTCATTGAAATGTTTGAGGAGCATTGGGCTTATGTCTTCTATAAATTTCTTGTAGAATTCAGTGGTGAATCCATCATTTCCTGGAATTTTCTTTGTGTGAGGCTTTTCATTACGTTTTATATTTCATTGGCTGTTATTGGGTTATTGAGAGTTCTTATATGTTCTTCATTCAGTTTTGGTAATTTATACTTTTCTAGGAATCTGTTCGTTTCTTCTATGTCTTCCATTCTGTGAGAGTAAAGATTCTCAAAGTAGCTATTTACGATCCACTGAATGTATGCTGGGTCTGTAGTAATTTCACCCTTTCCATTCCTTATTTCTTGAATTTGAGTCCTTTCCTCCTTTTGATGAGGTTAGCCAGAGTCTTATCAATTTTGTTTAGTCTTTCAAAGATCCAGATTTTTGATTCACTAATTCTTTGTACTGTTTTCTTTGTCTTAATTGAATTAATTTCTACTCTAGTCTTTATAGTTTCCTCCCACCTTAGGCTTTTGATTTTGTTTGCTCTTCCTTTTCTAGTTCATTTAGGTGTTGCATTAGAATACATATTTATTCCTGTTTTCTCTTCTTAATATGTGAGTTCAGAACTACACATTTCCATCTAAGAACTGCTTTCATCGTTTCCATAATTTGTGTTATGTTGTTTTGGAACTTTAATTAAATTGCTGATATTGTTTAATTTTATGTTTAATTTAATCTGTAACCCACTAGTTACTGAGAAGGGTGTTGTTTAATTTCCATGTATTTCTGGGGTTCTTGTGGTTTCTTTTGTCATTTATTTCCAATTTCATTGCACTGTGATCAGATACTATTCATGGGATACTTTCTGTTTTCTTGCATATATTTAAGCATGACCTATGGACTAATATGTGGTCTGTTTTAGAAAATGTCCCATGCTCAAAAAAATGTGTAGTCTGATGTAGTTGTGTGTAACACTCTGTGTATGTCCGCTAAGTCCAGTTGTTCCATGTTCTGGTTCAGTACTGTTAGCTCTTTGTTAATTTTTATCTGCTTGACCTATCCTTTTGGGACTAAGGGGCGTTAAGTTCTCCTGTTACGGTTGTGCAGTTGTACAGTAGATTTTTCATGTCTGTTAAAGTTTGTCTTATATAACTTGGTGCTCCCGTATTGGGTGCATGCATATTTATGAGCATTATCTTTCTGTCTTGAATATTTCCATTAACCAGTATGTAGTGGCCTTCTTTATCTCATTTGACCAATCTTGATTTGAAGTTTAGAGTGTCTGCAAACAAGATTGCAACACCTGCTTTTTTTTTTGAGGTGCTGGGGCATGTATTATTGTTTTCCATCCTTTAAATTTTAGCCTATGAGTTTCTTTATGTGTTAAGTGTGTTTCTTGTATACAGCATATTGTTGGATTTTGCTTCCTTGTCCACACTGCCAGTCTATTTCTTTTAATTGGAGAATTGAATCCATTTATATTAATGGTTATAGTTAAAATATTTTGATTTATGACTAAAATGAGTTTGACTTACTACTTTTTACCCCTTTTTGTCCTGTGTTTAATTGGTTGCCCTATTTGTTGGGTTCATTCTGTTCTCATTTTTTGAGTTCGGGTCATTTTGTTCCCTCTCCAATTTTTTTTAGTATACTTTATAGGGCTGTCTGTGACATCATGAAATTCTTTAGTTTTTGCTTGTCATGGAAGTATTTCACTTCTGGCTCACACTTGAAATAGTTTTGCAGGGTATAGCTGGGCTTGAATTTGTTTCCTTTGAGGACTTGTAGCACTCTGCTCCATGCTGTTCTTGACTTCATGGTTTGTGAAAAGAAATCTGCCATTATTCTGATGGGTTTTCTTTTAAATGTAATCTGTTTCTTTTCTCTAGCAGCTTTTAGTATACTATTCTGCTGGATTTCTGGGATCTTGACTATTATATATCTCCGTGTGTTTTTCGTCGGGTTGATGTTATTTTGAGTTCTATGTGCTTCAGTTAACTGAATGTTCCATTATTTTTTGAAATTTGGGACATTTTCTGCTATTACTTCTGCCCATATTCTTTTTATATCATTTGTGTTGACCCCTTCTTTCTTGTTGATTCCTATTAAACTCACACTGTTCATTTTTGCATCATCTTGCGGATGCTGAATTATTTTTCCTGCGTCCTAGTTGTTTTTATGAGATCCTTTCATACCTTTTCACTAGCTGCGACTATGTCTTCAAGATCTTAAACTCTACCCTCACTTTCGTACTTATGGTTTTACAGCTTATGATTTAGATTTTATTTTCTTGTATATCTCTTTGAAACTGTTTCATGCGATCTATTTCTCTCCTATATTGCTCAGTCAGGGAATCCAACATTTTTCTATTCTCTAATTTTTTTTTATCAATGTCTTCTTTAGTAGTACTGAAATCTCTCGTTATAGTTATCCTTTCTCTCTCCAGTTCAGAGATTATTTTTGTTCTGTTCTCCTGTCTACCTTGCTGTAGTTGTTCTATACTTTAAATTCTATTAATTTAGAGATATCTTTTTTTACTTCAGAAGTTATTTGTGCTCTGGTTTACTCTATACATTTCTGAGTTGTTTTTCCATTTCAGAGTCTATTAGTTCACACTTTTATTTTTTTATTTCGGATGTTGTCTTTGATCTGAGTTGCTCTATACTTTTGTGCATTTGTCTGTCTACCTCTGATGCTACCGATGCAGAGATTTTGTCTGTATGATTCCCATTTTCTTTCATGGTAGTGTCTCCTGTATTTGTTTTGTTTGGAATTGGGACCTGAGATTGCATCTTGCTCCTTGTCTTTATCATTTTTTATAGCAGTGACCTCTGCACTTTGGTGAAGCTATGAAGTTAGCATCTATGGACATTTGGGTCTGGATCCACCAAGCTTGCTCCCCTCCAGACGTGCCTGGTTATGAGTTGCAGCTGAGATGGCTGGCTACCACGAGGCCCTGTAGCCCAGAGTGGTGGTTAGCCACATAGGGATGGTTGGTGGCCATGTGGGGACAGTGGGTGGTGTCAGGGTTCAGGGAGTTGTCAAGTCGGGGATGAACATGGGCTGAGAGAGTTCTTACTTGGCTTTTATGAAGACAAGTCTGGAAGGTGGGGTGGAATGGGATCTCGCACCGTTGATGTGTCAGTGGATTGAGACAGGCTGAGGCCACCATGTGGCCTGGCTGGTATGGTGGGTGGAGTCCAAGTTGGCATTCTTTGTTGGGATAGAGTATGGGGTCTGAGCTGGAGTTCTTGGTCAGGATCAGGATTTGTGTCAAGATGTGTAAAGTATGCATGCTCTTCACCCAAAGACTACTTAATGTACATATAAAAGAATAAAAATTGTCCAACTCACACTCTCAGGCCACTGTACAATAAAAATAGAAATCAATGACAGAAGTCCTAGAAATGGAAAAAATCTCTTTACAAATTAACACTATATTCATTAAACAACCAGTGGGCTAAAGAAGAAATAAAACAGACATAAAGATGATGGTGCAACTCAGCAAAAGCTCTCGGACACTAACAAATCAGTTCTAGGGGAAAAATTCATTGTTGTCACTACACTTGAGAAACAACAAACCATTTCCAAACCAAATTATAATGAAAGAGGAAAAAATAAGTAGATGACAGCAGAAACCAGTGAAATTGAAACTGAAAGTAAATCAAGAACTTTTTCTTTGAAAGAATAAACAAAATTCATTACCTCCTAGCTAGACTTAGCAAGAGAGAGCAAGAAAAGTCCACATCAATACAAACAGAAATGAAAAACATGGAATCACCACAGACCTGGTCATATCAATAGATGCAGAAAGTACTGATGATACGATACTTTACTTAGAAGATCCAAGGAACTTCACCAAAACCCGTTACAACTAATTATCAACTTCAATAATATCACCGGGTACAAAACTGACACACAAAAATCATTATTATTTGTGGACACCAACACTTAATTGAATGAGAAAATTATACAAATAACAATGTTCATGGTAGCCTCAAGCAAAATGAAATATGTAGGAAGTAGCATAATTAAGAAAATGAAAATCTCTACAAGGAAAACTGCAGTAGTACTGAAAGGGAAATTGAAGATGACATCAGAAAGTGCAAACGTATCTTGTACTTCTGGAAAGAACAAATATTGTCAAAATGACCATACTCTCAAAACTTTTACATGGGCATAATGTAGTATGAATAGGCTCCTAATTTTTGATGAGATTCTAAGGATTGTGAATTTCACCTTATTTGATATTAGATTTTTAAAATTCATATATATATATATATATATATATATATATATATATATATATATGGACTGAATTGAGTTTATTTTTTAGGACTGAATTAAATTATTTGTGCATAATTTTACCTATATATAATCTGCTTTTAACCTCCATTGTTCCTAAAATTCATTCTTTGATTTTAAAGAACATTAACTCACCCAGTTTTCTTTCAAATTAGAAGTTTATTTCCCCTATATCAATAGGCTGAATCTTAGTTTTGGCTATCTGTGATTTTAACTTTATATGTGAATTTGCTGAGCTAAGAAATGCCAAGATTGTTGGTAAAATTTCATTACTTACTATGTCTGTGGTGGTATTTCCAGAAGATGTTCACATTAATTCGTAGGTCAACTAGATATCACCATCACTAATGTGAGTAGGCATCAAGCAATCCATTGAATGTGCAAATAGAAAAAGTACAGGAAGGGTAAATTTTCTCTCTACTTGAGACACAGTATACATATTCTTCTGCCATCACATAGATATCAGTACTCCTTGTTTTGTAGTATTCACACTCAAGCTGGACTTACATTATTGCTCCTTTTCTGTCAGTTTTCAGGCCCTTGGAGTGAGGCTTAATTATACTACCAACATTCTTGGTTCTTCAGCCTGTAAATAACATTTATCAGACTCCATGTATATAATCTCCTACTGCTTTTGCTTCTTGAATGAACCCTAATATATTGTTCCTCACTGATTGATGTCCATTGCTTTGAAAATCCTTGATTATTATATTTTGTCCACTATTTAATTATTTCAGGTGAAATATTAATCTGGCCTTTATAGTCCATGTTTATTGGAAGAAGAAACATTTAATAATGTGTTTTTAAAAAGCAATACTTTTCTGCAATTACAGGAAAATAATCTGAGTTTATGTTTCTCTCTGGCTCCAAACATCAAAATAATATAATCCTGGGTTGAAAAAACAAAGAAAAAAATCTGAAGATCAGGTTTATCGTTTATTTAATGAGCTAAACTATAATGCTCACTTAGGACACAAAAAGACATCCTCCAATCACGTCAAAAATTGCTTTTCTCAACACTTTTGGTTGTATCACAGACAATATTTTTGGATTTCCTTGAGTTTTGCTTTTCACCATAAAATACAAACGATGATGATCTCTGAATTACTTGGTTCAACTTATGACGTCCCAGTTTTACAATGATGTAAATGTGATATTCATTAATAGAAATCATACCTTGCATTTTGAATTTTGATTTTTTTACTGGAATAGTGTTTAAAGATGCTAGGTCGCAGCAGGTACTCCAGCTGCAAGGCAATCAGGTGATCAGAAGTGTGAAAAATAAATACTCTGGCAGTGTACTACTGCATTTCTAGGACATGATGTTTATAAGGTTGCATGTACTGTACATATTTAGATTTACAGTGAGCCTACTGGCATGTAATCCTATCAGAGGATAAAGAACATCTGTATATAAGATTGAAGAGAATGAGGTAGAAACTTGGTATCAAGTGCCTTTTTAAGGTTGTCTTCTAAATTTTTAATGGAAAAATAAACAAAATTTTATAACAAAATAATAGGAGAATGATAGTAGTTAGTACATTAAACATTGTTATCTTGCCGGGCGTGGTGGTGCACGCCTGTAATCCTAGCACTCGGGAGGCTGAGGCAGGAGGATTGGTGCGAGTTCGAGACCAGCCTGGGCTACAAAAGTGAGCTCAGGACCAGCCTCAACTGCATAGCGAGACCCTGTCTCAAAAAGACAAAAAAAATAAAAATAAAAAAATAAACATTGTTATCTTCAAAGTAGTTACTCTGTATACCAATTTCCTGTCTACTGGTATCTGTTTCTCCCATTTATACCTATTCCAAACTGGCTATTTTCTTGGGCACATTTATAGTTAGCTTTTAGTTTTCTTGGAATATATCAGTAATGTGAAATTCTAGTCTTTAATTTCTGTTTTTGTTTTAATTCTCTTGAAGCCAACTCACCTTGTGGCCCATGTTTATATCCACTGACGAGGTACTGATGAGATTGGGTTCATTATAATGTTTAATCTTTTACCAGGTTTTTGTCTCTTCAAGGTTTTTGTCTCTTCATAGGAATAGTAATTTCTGTTCCTTTCTGAATCCTAATTGCTGTGTTATATAATTACTTAACTCTTGCAAGTTACCAATTAGAGTAGGAATGATAATTGTGTATTATCATTTTATTATTCACAGAGCTTTTGAAAAAGTTAAACATCAGCTAAATTAGTCAGGGTAATATTTTGCAAATTATACTGCATTTCTCAATGTTTGAATGGGTTTTTACATAAAAGCTTCTTTCCAGTGCAGTCTGAGAGACACATGTATTTCTATTTCAAAACAGCCAGTGAGCTAGTATGGTAATAGTCTCCACATACTGACCACGGCAATTTCAAATTGTTTTAATTCTAAGAAGTAACCAAAAAGATCTGTGAGTGCTTCTGTTAGTAGGTCTGTTTTTTCTTTTCTTTTCTTTTTTTTTAAAACACTTCCTAGATCACCACATCTCTTTGAAGGATCGATCATCCAGTCTGCTGTTGGCTTAAGAAAATATAAGCTGGAGAGCATGCAGTCCTATTTTAAAACTTATTTAATATTTTCACTAAATGTATGACAAAGAACTGTAATTCTATAAGCTGACAATTTGTGAACAAGTTGAATTGCTTTTAGCTTTAACTCTTTCATGGCACTGGAGTGGGAGATTGTCTGTTCTGACAGCCTCAGTGGCATGTACAATACTTCAACCAACTTGGTTCTTAGCCACAACTCTAAGAATTTATAAGCAACTTGAACCTTTCCTTGCCATACTGTAATCCAGATGTATTCATAGGTGAATTGAACCAACAACGTGCCAGACAGTATACCTAATGCTGATGGATCAGATATAAACAAGATGTGAACCAATATGAAAAATAGGCACGTAAGTGGATTCTCTGATATCACGTGATATGTGTCATTATAGAGGTAAGTATGAGGTATTTTGCTCACACAAATCACAGAATGTTTTTTGGTGATCAGTATATTTTAGAAGGTTTCTAAATTTTACTATGTGTGAAAGACGAACTAGGTAGGGGAAACATCACAGCTAAAGGCATAGATTCATGAATGAACATGACAAGTTCTGGGAACTTTACAAATCACAAATGGTGTAAAAAAGAGAGACAAAGAGTTACACTAGAAGTCAACAGAAAAATTGGTGCGAAAGGAAATATATTTGCTCAAAATCTTGGACAATATCTGTATATAATCAGAATTTTTCAAAGTGTTTAAGCAAGCATGGGAAGAGAGATTATGTCTTGCTGAAAGGAACAGTACCAGGAGTCAGTATTTTGAGGAGACTCTACAGAAGGCCAGCTTTTACCTTACAGTTCTATTTGTTTTTGAAAACTTGAAGTGAGAAAAAAGAAGTAACAGGTGTCCTTTGTCACACAAACTCAAAGAAAACACAGCACTCTCTGTGCAAATGCTTATCAGCACCCTCCTGTTAAAAGACTCTTCTATATACCATACACTTATTTGGCTAAAGTTAGACATAATTTTCATGAGAATGAGAGCAATCTTGAGCAGGTCATCAGCAGCTCTTCTTAATTAACATAGTTTATAAAAATTTGCTTGGTAATGATTATATTTTCAAGTTTGATTTTCATATTTTCTTTCTAGATAGGAAAGCTTATCATATTTCTTAGTAATAAGGATTTCCTCTTAGACTTTAGATGTGGCTCCTGAATTAAAAATTAAAATTGCCCATAAGAAATAATCTTAAAGGACTGAGGAGCTATCATAGAGGCCTAAGTGCCCACCTAGCAAGTACAAGGACCCAGGTTTGATCCAAGGTATCCGCACATGCTGGGCCAGCTCCGGAACACCAGGCACTCCTTATTAGCTGCTGAGACTGAGTGTGGTGGTGCATACCTATTATTCTAGGACTGTGGTACCTGTGCAAGTAAGATTACTAGGATTCTGAGCTGCAGAGTGAGAAGCTGAACCAAATAAACAGATGTTTTTTTTTAAAAAGGCATAAACTTTTTAGTTCTTCTTTTTCTCAAATGTTTGATCTGCAAACTCAAGTAGTTAAACATGTAGAAAACAAGCTTAGTGATACTAATACCCTAAAACATAGGCACTTGAGCTTCACATCACTGTCTTTCTGAATATCAAACACCTTAGACTTAACAAGGAACTGGTATTTTCCATCAATCATTGATATTCTAATAAATTCCTATAGAATGTGATAAAAACCAATTACACCTTTTTACACAGTAATTTAGAAATCTAACCAATACAAAATTTTAGCAGATCAATGCTACGGCACTTTTTTCCTTGTATATTATTCTTGTTTATTACCCTCTTCTTTTGTTTCTTTTTTTAAACAAACATTTATTCGAGAGAGAGAGAGTATAGCAATAATTGATATGACATTAGAAGCAGTACACATGTGAAAGACAAGAATGACAGGCATTCCAATAATAGTTTTAGCATTATACATTGCTATCCTCAGTGCAGTTGGTTACTTCACAGACATTTAACATATATAGTTAGTCAAGGGGAGAGCTCTACTACTTAACTACTAGTTTCATAAATCTGTTGGACATTATTAGGACCATTATTTAAATTGTCCTGTGTATATAAATGCATAGTTTTGCCCCTTCCAAATTTCCTAAGTTTTCAACTTGCTATCTCTTCACTATTTAGTCCTTAAGTTCTTGATTTCTATTTAGCTGTCGCCTTTCCATTTTTATTTATTCTTTTGAGTTCTTACACTAGGGAGATTATACAACATTTACACATGTAATTCTGGTTATTTCACTTATGAATATATGTTCAAGATATGTCCAGGTGTATGTGAAGACTTTAAATTTATCCAATATTTTGGCCCTAGACCTTCAAGGTCAGTGAGGACTCAGGACATAAGAAAACCTGTACTGTAAAATCCTATAACTCAGTGGTCTCCCAGATTTTCTGTTCAGACATTATGCAGCTACAGAGAAAACGGATCAAGGATGCACAGTGTGCCAAAGGTGAGTCGCCTAGAGAGAAAGAATTCTCTCAGGCTTTCACAGACAGCAAACTGGTCAAGCAAAGGCCATGAGTCATCCAGATGGCTGACGCTTTCAAAAGATTCAAACAGCTGTACAAGGTTGCAGGGTAAATCCTGAGGGTATTTGAGTGACCTCGTCAGAAAGAAAAGTTAGATGTTTTGTTATATAGGTCTTGCTTTAACGTAGTTTTAACCAGCCAGCAAAATGTTTAACCACAATATATAAAAAAATAAAGCCAGATTAATATGCTCAGCTGTAAAAGGATCAAGTTAACAGCTTGCAACACTACAAATTCTGCTAATAACCAACTGTCATGGTCTATTGGACTATACGTACATCTACTTTCTCTTAGTTCAATGACAAGAAGTATTTGAACTCATAGTGTTTAGGAAAGTTATCATCTCTGCGTCTTGTACTCTGAACAACTACTATAAAGAGAACAAAATGCATTGTATTAATTATTTTGGCTTTCCTAAAATGTTTTGAAACTGTCTCATTGCCATTTCTTTCTTATTAATGTTAAAATTAAGAAAAGTCATGATCACAAAACTAACACTCAAAAATTTCACAAAAAAGGCATAATCTTAAATCCAAGAGTCAGTTTTTATTTTTACAAAACAATTACATTTCCATTTAACAGATAAAATATATTCTAATCTAAATGGTATTGGATCAATGGGGAAATTATATAGAAAGAAAATGAGACACAAATGTATAATATTATAAGGAAAATGCAAGCACCCTAATGAAAAACTGGGCAAAATAGTTTAATAAATGTCTCAGAAAAGTGAGTAAACCAAAGGGAAACATGAGGCTTTTGTCAATAAATGGATGCAACCAGGAAACATACTCATAAATGAAATAAATCACACCAACATTTTCAAATGTTGCATTATCTCCCTATTTTAAGAACCTGAAAGCATAAATAAAATATGAAAGGTACAGTAGATATTATGAAAGGGAAAGAAGCTGTTCTAAAGCAAGGAAAAATTGAGAAGAGAAAAAGGGGAAAAGAAAAAAGGAAGGATTCTAAAAACAAATATATATGTAAATATGCAGGATAGTTTAGATGATTGTACCACTAGTTTATACTGGTCTATTGAAAGGAGCATTAAATACTTAATCTTTTGTCTCATCTTTTATTTTTTGTCCAGTTTTGCGTGCTTATGTGTGGTAATGTGAATAAATATTTTTAAGACAACAATATGTGATACCACAACCATTGTTAAATTTCTATCATTTTGTTAAGTAAAATTTTGTATCATTTCTAATAAAAACATTGTTTCTAATATACAGTTCATAATATTCTGTTATTACTTTTTAGTTATCTTTTTTAAAATAATGATAACCAATAGCCATTAAACATATGAGATCGTATTAGTTTCACTTTTCAGTAAGGAAATCTTGTGATGAAAATAAAATGCCCTTATATACTCTTCAAAAAGAATATGGGGACACAGAGGAAAAGGATTGAGGATGTATAGTGTGCCTAAGGAGAATCTCCTAGAAAGAACACTTTCAGGCTTTCACCGAGAGCAAACTGGTCAAGCAATGATCATGACTCATCCAGATGGCTGACACTGACAAAATGTTTACAAAATGCTGTACATGTTTTCAAGGTAAATACTGTAGGGATTTGACTGACCTTGTCAGATACAAAAGTTACATGTTTTGTACATCGGTCTTCTTTAACTTGACCTTCAGCATGCAGTAGAAAATTTTAACCACAAGGTATAAAAAGTAAAGCCAGATTAACATGCTGACCTATAAAAAGCTCAAGTCATCAGCTTCTGATATTGTCAGTTCTGCTTATATCCCACTATTGCAGAGTATTGGTCTATACATACAACTACTTTCTCTTAGTTCAATGAGGTGAAATATTTGTACCAATAGTGTTTAGAAAAGTTATCATGTCTGCATCTTGTACTGTGAACAACCACTATGAAGACAATAATATCCATTGTAGTAATTGTTGTGGCTGTTCTACTAATGAATTTTGAAACTGTCACATTATTTGTTTATTAAAATTAATAAAATATATAAAATAAAATATTTCATTTAACTCTGGTCTTTTGTTGTTGTTTCTTTGTCTATTTGGCCTATTTGTGATAGTGAGATGTTGACATCCACCACATAATTTCATTAATATTTATCTGATTTTTTTATATTCAGTAATTTTTTATATAAGTTGTCTAAGTTTATGCATTCGTAACTGTTATACATTCCTATTGAATTGTATTCTTCAACAATATGTAATGATCTTTTTTGCTTGTTGTGATTACGTTTAGCTCAGTATACTCTTTTTGCTGGTCATATGATAGCTCCTCCTGCTTATCAGAGCTGCTAATTGCATGGAATGCTGTTTTACATCCTTTGATTTTTATTCTACAAATATTTTATTAAATGTTTTTGGTATAGAGAATATGATGGTGCTTTATTTATTTTTATTTTTTTAACTTTTATAAAATAGTAAATCCAATTTTACAACAAGAAAAGATTAACAATAATTAATACTACCTTTGAATTATTTGCTGAAGACTTTGGAAAGCCTGTGGGATGCTGGTAAGCTCTGCCTGTCCTCAGTCCCTAGATTGTAGTTATGGAACTTCTACTGATGCTGCTCCAAACTGGTAACTTAGGAGAAAGCTGAGCGAAGGCTGGATGCAGGATAGTTGTGATTTGTTGGCCTAGCTCGAGCACGTGTGGAGCTTCCATTGAGTCATTTAATAACTGTTGCAAACTCTGGGCAGCCTATGAGATTCAATCTGGATGATTACTTGGAGCTTCAAAAATGCCAAAAATGCAGGAACAAAAGAAAATGACAATCCTCTAGCCCACCCAGAACAAATCCAGGAGATAAAGACATACAAGAACGTGAAAATCACATTCTGGAAACCTCTGAAATGATGGAAAGTGAAGTAAACAAACAATTTCACCCAGCTGTGGAATAACAAAGAGCAGAAACTATCTCTCAGGTACAAAAAGAAAGAACAAACATCATGAAAAAATTGCTCAGTATAGCTAATGAAGGCAGATAGAAAAACAGAGAATAGAAGAATGTTGGATACATTAAATCAAACATACAGGAAAGAATTAGGATGCATGAAACAGATTCAAACAGATATCCAGGATATTACAAAGTACAGTGAAATCTGGCAAAACCACCCGAATGAAAGTGAAGATAGTCTTTTGGACATCAAAGACAATTTTGCAGCTAATCAACATGAAATAAAGCCGGACGTGGTGGAGCACGCCTGTAATCCCAGCACTCGGGAGGCTGAGGCAGGAGGATTGGTGTGAGTTCAAGACCAGCCTGGGCTACAAAAGTGAGCTCAAGGCCAGCCTCAACTACACAGTGAGACCCTGTCTCAAAAAGACAAAAAAAAAAAAAACCATGAAATAAAAGATCTTTATTTTGAAATGTATTTTGTTGTTACGGGATCTCACTATGCAGCTCAGATTCAACCTCCCCAGCACTGGGACTATACGTTTGAACTACTATGCATTGACTCTTGTCAGGTCAGCTCATACTGGTGGTGAGGATGTCATGGCATGTGGTGCCAGGGATTGAACCCCAGTCCCTGAGCTTTCCTAAGCATGACAAAGCAGACACTTTAGTACAGCTGAGCTATCTTGCCCACCCAATAAAATTCTCTTTTTTGTATTTCATACAGGATCTACAGGGTATCACTATGTAGATCAGACTCAGTGATCCTCCCATTGTCCACCTCCCAAGGGCTGGGACTACAGGCACATGCCACCATGCCCAGGCTCAATTACCATCTCAGTATACCCTGGAGGTGGGACTGGCAACTAACAAAAAAAATCAGGAAACAACAGTTCAGCAGTTAAAAGAACATACAAAGAATACATAAGAATAATAGGTGTCAATGAAGCAGCAGGAGACAGCACACATGATATAAAGACTATTTGCAGAAGTGCTAGCAAAAATTTTTCCAAACATGAGAGAAGAACCTGACATACAGGTAAGTGAGGTATATAGAATTTCACGCAGCCATAATCACAATAAATCTATACCAAGATACGTAATAAATAAGATCTCAGAAGTTCAGCAAAAGAATATAATATTAAAAGCTGCTAGAGAGAAGAAACAGATTACCTACAATGTAAAGACCATCAAAATCACAGCAGATGGCCCAACACAAACCATCAAATCAAGAAGAGCTTGGATATAAGTATTTCAGGTCCTGAAAGAAATCAGCTTCCAACCCAATTTGACATATCATGCAAAGCTATCAAATTCAGTGATGAAATAAGAACCTTCCATGATAAAGAAAAATTGAAGAAATTCATGAGTACGAAAGCAACACAATAAACAGTACTGACAGATTTTCTTGAAGTAACCACAGCTTCAATAACAACACAGGGGCTGGCGTGATAGCACAGCGATCTACAGTGCCTGCTTAGGTAAGCTTAGGCAAGTGCCAAGGAACCGCAGTTCAACTCCAGCACCACATGCTGCCCCAGCCCCACGCTCAGGGCAGGCTGAGCAGGCCATAGCACACATAAATACATAAAGTTTAAAAAATTAAAATAAAATAAATAACAACAGAAAGGAACCACCAAACAGAGCAAATATTCAAAAAGAGGGAAAACATTACAGAACCTATAACAGGAAAATAATGTGACAGCCCTGAGTCAATGCATATGAGTTACAACCATCAATGAAAACGTCCTCAATTCACCAATCAAAAGTAACAGACTAGTAGAGTCAATTGAGAAACAAAATGCAACAATGAGAAACACATACAATCCAACACACAAGAAACACATTTAAGTTAACAGTAAATTCATAAGCTAAAAGTCAATGGATGGAAAAAAAATCCTCAATGCCACAAGAAATAAAAAAAGCAGCATTACCTATCCTGGTTGTTGAAAATATCAACTTCAAAGCAAAAGTCATCCAAGAAGATGAAGGTCACTACATATGTGTTAAGGGTAAAGTGCAAGAAGAAGATATAACAATATGAAATATATATGCACCTAATATAGCCAAATCTACCTACATAAGACAAATTTAAACAGACATGAAAAATCAAGTAGGCAATAATACAGTAGTAATGGAGATTTTAAGTTGCCACTGTCACAAACCAATAGAGCAACTAGGCAAAAGAGCAGCAAAGAAATAACAGAACTAAACTAAACTTGGGAAGAAGTTGACTTGGCAGACCTTTATTATGTTTCGCCCAGAAATAAGGGAATACAAATTCTTTTCAGCTGCACATAGCACATTTTCCAAAACAAAATATATAGTAGCACACAAATAATTCTTAAGTAAAGGGAAAGCAATTCAAATTATCCCATACATGCTATCTGACAACAGTGCAGTAAAACTGGAAATTATTCAAAAAGAAACTACAGAAACACCATAAACTCATGGAAATTAATGACCTCTTAAAAAAATAACAGTAGGTCACACATGAAATTGAAGAAAAAAATTTAAAAGTATTTCGAATGAAATGAAAATGCAGATGCAGTTTACCAAAACCTGTGTGATGCAGTGAAAGCTGCCTTTATTTAACATATTTATTTTAATGTATTTGTTTATTACAGGGTCTCACTGTAATAATGCAGCTTGGACTCATAGTGAACCTCCTGATTTTAGCCTCGCCAGCACAAGATTACAGGTGTGCACCTTGATGCCAAGTCTCCATGGCTGGCTCATCCCAGCATAAAGGCAGGGCTGGAGCAGCCTGGGGTGCCAGGGATCTAACATCTGTCTCCAAGATTGTCTAAGCTTGCCTAAGCAGGCACATTAGTCCACTGAGCTACCTCTGTGGCCCTTGAAAGGTGTCTTAAGAGGAAAACTTACAGTGGTAAATATGCACATTATGAAGACAAAACAAGCCCAAATAAATGGTCCACTGGTGCAACTCAAGCTCTTAAAACAGAAGAATAAGTCAAGTCCAAAGCCCAAAGAAGGCAGGGAAATATAAAAATTAGAGCAAAAATTAGTGCATGGGAGAAGAAAACACAACAAACTAATGAAAGAGTTGGTTCTTTCAAAGAATAAATAAAGTTGATAAACCCCTACGCAAACTAATAAAAAAATCAAATGCCCAAATTCATGCAAGAAAGAAAAGGATGAAATCACTACAGACCCTAGAGAAATTCACAAGATCATTAATACTTGCTCTCAAAATCTTTACATTCACAGTTCAGAAAACACACAGGAAATAGTTCCCTAGATACATACAAAATGCCAAAGCTGAGCCAAGAAGATATATAAACTCTGAATAACCCAGTAATGAGGAAAAATTATAAATATAATAAAAAACCTAACACCAAAAAAAAATATCCAGATCCTGATGGATATGTGGAATTCATACCAGAATTATACAGGAAATTTAGAGACAATTTATGGACCAATTTTCTCAAACACTTCAATGAATCTGAAATTCTCCCAAACTCATTCCTGGAGGCAAGCATTGCTCTTGGTAAAGAGAACCCAGAAAATTCTAACAAATATCTAACAAATACTCAGACAAAACTCTTCCATCTATAATTTATAAAGAACTAAAAACATTAGGGCCTCAAAATTTAAGACCTAATCCAGAAGTGGGCAGCTGAGATGAACACACACTTCTCAGAGAAAGAAATTCAACATGGCTACCAATACATGAAGAAATGCTCCATTTCGTGAGCCATTCATGAAATGCAAATCAAAACAACTTACAGTCTCTCCCTAGAACAAATGACTATCATAAAGAAATCAACCAACAACAAATATTGGAGAGACTGTAGGGAAAAAGGGACACCTCTCCACTGCTGGTGGGAATACAGACTGGTGCAACCACTATGGAAAGGAATGTGGAGTCTCCTTAAAAACTAGAAGAGGAAATTCCATTCAATCCAGCTATCAGCCTACTGGAAATGTTCCCAGAAGAACTGAAAACATCATATCATAGTGATGTTTGTGCACCTATGGTCACAACAGCACAATTTGTGATAGCCAAATCTTGGAAACATCCAAAATGCTCATTATCTGAAGAATGGTTGAAAAAGATGTGGTATTTTTATACAATGGAATATTACTCAGCTATAAAGAGTGAGAAACTAGAAGACTTCATATATAAGTAGATGTATGTTGAAGATGTACTCATAAGTAAAATAAACCAGACCAGTATGTGTAAATATAACATAGTCTCCCTAGAGTAAAGTTGCAAAAAAAGAAGTGAAGGTGGAAAGGCATCACATAGCTGAATGGAAATCAAAAACTTAGGTTTAGACAATGAAGAGACTCCAATCACAAAAAATAGGCAACACAACACGAGCAAAGCGAACCATGCACTTATATAGACAGAATGAATTAGACAATGGTCCTGAGAACCTCCAGCTGGTTTTTCACACTTAGGATAGCAATGTGTAACACTAAAACTAGGCTTGAAATGGCTGTCAGTCTGGTCTTTTTGATGTGCACTGTTTCTAATATCATTTTAGTTATTGCTACACTCTCTCTGATGTAAATGGTTGTTTGAGAAGAAAACAAAAAAGGGTAATAAAAGAGAGTAAGGTACAAGGAAAAATGTCATAGGATTGACTGGCTACAATTTTGTGTGTGCTTAGATTTCTCAATTTCTGTGTGAAAATGTGTAGCTGCTTTTATCATGCTATAGGGATTTATTAGAATATTAATGATTGATGGAAAATCCCAATTCCCAGTTAAGTCTAAGACATTTGATATTCACAAAGGCAGTGATGTTAATTGCAAATACCTATGTTACCCAGTAATTGTATCACTTCTCTTCCAGAGGGCAAAGAATGTAAGTTTATAGACCAAAAGTTAGAGAAAAAGAAGGGCTACTAGGATAGGCAATATTTTATCCCTAGCCATTCAATGTCTGTGAGGGCTCAGGAAATCAGAGAACCTGTGCTATAACTCAGTGGTATCCCAAAATTTCTGTTCAAGGTTTTGGGGCCACAGATGAAAGTGATTGTGGATGCATAGTGAGCCTAAGGTGAGTCACCTAGAGAGAATACATTCTCTCAGGCTTTCACAGAGAGCAAACCGGTCAAGCAATGGCTGTGTGTCATCAACTCATCCAGATAGCTGACACCGACAACAGTTCTACAAAGCACTGTACATGGATTCAAGGTAAGTCCTGAGGCGTTTGACTGACCTTGGGAGATACAAAAGTTACATGTTCTTGCTTTAACTTGCCCTTAACCACCCAGTGGAAAAGTTTAATCACAAGGCATAAAAAGTAAAACTAGATTAGTATGTTGAGCTCTAAAAAGCTTAAATCAACAGCTTCCAAAATTGCCAGTTTTTCCAATAACCCTCTGCAATTAAGGAATATTGGAGTATGTACACAACTACTGTCTCTTAGTTCAATGAGAAGAAATTATTGTATCAATAATGATTAGAAAATTCATCACATCTGCATCCTGTTCTCTAAATAACTACTATGAGAACAATAAATGCACTGTATCAGTAACTGGGAATGTACTAATGTGTTTTGAAATTGCCACATTGTTGTTTCTTATTAAAAGTAATAAAAAATAAAAAATAACTGACACAGAAATATAGAATGAAATCAACATTTTTTCAACTAAAACAAAAAGACAAGAAGAAATGAACATGAAATTAACAAAAAACTTCCTTTTCAGTGAACTAAAGTAAACAAGAAACATATATAAATTTCATAACCATATATATTAAAATATTTTTGAAGGAGTCCCACAGGTAATTCGGGTAATTATTTGAAGTTCTCCCAGATTTTGTTTCTTAATCCAGTCTACAAAAATGTTTTTTTTACTCAGGAATTGGGATTATTTACATTGAACATGGTTACTGAAAATATTGTCATTACTGTCATCATACTATTCTACTCCTTTTAGTAGAATTTTTGTAACTACTGGCTTTGTTATATCCATGTTATACTTGAAGATTTCTTGGAAGGCTCATTTGATAGCAGTCACCTCATTTTTCCATCAATGGTTGTGTTTCAATTTGTAGGATATACCAGCCTAAGTTTTGAATTCTCTTCTTTGAAGTTTTATAGACCTTTACTTCTATTTTTCCTGGCCTTGAAGACTTGTGTTGAGAAACCTAATGTAATGCAAACAGCTTTAATTTGTAAGTGTTTTGTTGCTTTTCTTTGAAAGTTTTTAAGATTTTGTTATTGTACTGCACTTCTAGTATTTCGATTAAAATTTGTTAAGATGTTGTTGATCATCATTATGTTGGTTTCTATATACCTCACTTACCTGTATATTAAATTATTTCTTCATAGTTCTGTTATTTCTATAAACAAGTTTTTATGGCATTTATAGTCTTTTATCTTTTACTATATCAAATTAATCTTATGTTTGTTTCCTTCATGTGATCTAGCCATTCTTGAGCTCAATTTTTTTTTATTTTTATCTTAGTTTAAGGTATCTGAGTAACTGGTCACCATCCTTAGCCCTCTCTTATACTTCTCATCCCTTTTCTTCACATTGGTCACTCCTGAACCTCAAACTTTTAATAAAAATTTAATCTCTTAGGTTTTTGTTAGGCACCATTCTATAAACTGTAATCCTTTACTGAAACAATAGTCCTAGCTTTCTATCATATATGCTATGAACTCACTTGATAGTTTGTTCCAAGTGTGCTATCTGTTTTGGTAAGTCTTCTTTGAGCTTGCCATATCTCTTTCATTTTCTTTTGAACAATTCAGCTATGTAGCTTTTCATTTCTCCCATTGAATGCTCCCTGAATTCACTTTAGGGGAAACTGGAGTTTTTCAAGATATGTTGTTACCCTCATGCTGTGTGTGTGTTTGCTTGTGTGTGTGTGTGTGCGTGTGTGTGTGTGTGTGTGTGTGTGTGTGTGTGTGTGTGTGTGTGTATTCAG
>PVJA010039349.1:0-13822 GCA_004027025.1 Myocastor coypus | reverse complement strand
AAAAAAGAATTATTTTATTTTTTTCTTGTTTCAGAACTTTTGTTTGTCCATTTATTTATTTTTATTGCCGGCTCAGCCTGGCCTGAGGGCAGGGCTGGCGCAGCATGTGGTGCCGGGATCTAACCGCGGTCCCTGCATCCGCCTGCAGGCACTTTAGACCACTGAGCCATCCTGCTGGGCCCCCAAAACTTGAATTGTTTAGAGGGATACATGACTATCCCGGGACCCAGAGCACTGACTTTGTTTTTTAGGTACTTACCTCAGTGCTTCTAACACTATGTGTGTGCTGCTATTTCCTGCTTTATTAATTGCACATATTATCGCTTGACTTCCTCTTATGAAAGATAAGGATTTAGCTTGCCTGCACTCCTCTTTCGGTAAATATATGATTATTTTTCTTTTTTAAAATTTTTTAAAATTTTATTTATTTTTTTCTTGTTTCAGAACCTTTGTTTATTCACTCATTTTTATGGCCGGCTCAGCCTGCCCCGAGGGTAGAGCTGGCGCAGCATATGGTGCCGGGGATTGAACCACGGTCCCTGAAGCCGCCCAAGCTTTCCCAAGCAGACGCTTTAGACCACTGAGCCATCCCACCGGGCCCCAATATATGATTATTTTTCTCCTGGCTGCTGCTTTAACATCAAGTAACAGGTTGAGATCTCTTCTGTCACAGTGATTTTAAGCAATATCTTTTTGACTTCTACACTGACTCCCCTAAGAGAAGGGCTGCTGGGAGAGAATAGGACTTTTCATTACAGGGCTTTGTTCGTGGCTCCTAAGACTGGAGCATGAGCAGAGTCACTGCCTCCTCCACCGGTCTTCCCAGGTCATTCCCCGTGCCCTAGACTCGGCTGGCATTGCTTCCCATTAGCACCCTTGAGTATATCTTCTCAGCAGTACCAGCACCCTCCCAGGGCTGGTGCACCTACTGCATCCTGTCCATCCTTTCACCTCACCTCACTCCTTATGTGACTTATCCTAAGGCTAGCCCCCATTTTGTACAATTGTGCACCATTAGTAAGTCCAAGAAAAGAAGGCTAGAAAAAAGAAAGAACAGAAAAGAAGTCTGTAGCCTGGCATGGTGATACATGCCTGTAATCCCAGCACTAGGGAGGCTGAGGCAAGAGTATGGTTGCAAGTTCAAGACCGGCCTGAGCTCAAAGCCAACCTAAATTGCCTATCTCGAAGACAAGAAGAAGAAGAAAAAGAAGAAGAAGAAGAAGAAGAAGAAGAAGAAGAAGAAGAAGAAGAAGAAGAAGAAGAAGAAGAAGAAGAAGAAAAAGAAGGAGGAGGAGGAGGCTGTAGCCTCTCAGAACTCAGCATCTGAAATTCTTCTACATTCATCTTTTTTTTTTTTTTTTTGGCAGAACCAGGTTTCAAACTCACAACCTTGCACTTGCCCTGCAGGCAGTTGTGCCACGGAGCTATCTCTCAAGCTGTTCACTGTGATTGCCATCTGCTCCATTGTATGTATGCATGTCAGGAAGCTATTCTTTTTAGTGTCTCCACCTCCCCACCACCACCTATGGGGATCTCACTAAGTTGTTCAGGCTGACCATAAACTGCAGATCCACCACCTCAATTGCCTCCCAAAGTAGCTAGGACTTCAGGAGTGAGTCACCATTCCTGTCCCAGGCAGTCTTTTCAAGATTGCTTAGCAAGCATCCTTATTTAATTTATTTTTTATTTTTTCTGGACCAGGGATTGAACTCAGGTCCTTGCGCTTGCCAGGCAAGCACTTATTCTACTGAGCTATCTCCCCGGCCCCAGCAAACATCTTTAAGAGCTTCAAATATTGTCCCTCTCTGGGTCAGAGGAGAGTTTTGTTTCCTAACCAGTGCAATCAATGAAGATAATATCTTCCACTGGGGAAAGGAGGTGCATGTTTTCTGGCATTTCTTGGGGGGTTTCAGAGTTTAGTGTTTCTAAACAGTGGGACTCAACTGGCTCACTCTGTATTGCGCCCATAGGGCTTGAGAAGCAGATGAGGACGTGGGGTTTCTGGTGCCTGGTGTGAGGAACAAGCTACTTGCCCCTATTTGTGTTGTTTACATCTCGGAAAATCTGGTGAGTCAGCAGCCCTCCCAGCTAGCTGCAGGAGGAGCTGATGACGAGGGACACTGGACGGCCTGCAGTAGGACGCAAGGCTGGCTGTTCCCTCCTCTGGTTCCGGCTCCCTCCTCTAGTTCTGGCACCCTCTGTATTTTTATTTATTTATTTATTTATTTATTTATTTATTTATTTATTTATTTATCCTGTGACACTGGGGATTGAATCCAGTGCTTTGGTACTATGTCCCAGCTTTTTTTTTTTTTTTTTTAAAGTTTGAGACAGAGTCTCAGAGAGTTGCCCAGGCTGGGCTCAAACTTGGGCTCTTTTGGCCTCAGCCTCCCAGAGTGCTGGGATGACTGCATGTGCCACCCTGCCTTGCTACCCGCTGTAGATTAGAGGCAGTGGTTTCCTTAGCGCTCAGCCCTTGGCAATCCCTTTGCTGTCGTCGGACCTCTCTTTTCTCTTTCTTTACTGTCATCTTGGTGAGGTGTCAGGTGTTAGGGATGGTAATTATTAATGTGCATGCTCCAGTTACCCAGTGGAAACTCCATTCGTATTTTATAGAGACTAAAGAAATAATACAAAGGGAACTTTTTGAGACGATAGCAGCTGTATAAATATAATACAGCTAGTAAATTACAAAACGCAGTACCAAATAAAAAGATTCTTTACTGCTTGAAGGATCTCTTTCCTCTGCGTGGCTCCTCACATTTTCACCACAGGAATCCCAGAACCTTTTGAACATAGGGACAGAGTGCATTTTTCAGAGGCAGCGAGTCAGGTAGTGCAGGGAGACGTGATGCGCTCCACGGCAGAGCACAGGGAGTTCCCCGGTGGATTAGGGCGCAGAGCACCACTCCATGTGTTCCTGTATGCAGGACTCCGTGACAGGGGTCCTCATAAGACTGTGGCATTTATTGGTCTCTTTCTATTGCTGCGACTGAATACCAAAGAAAGCAATAACTTAAAAAGAAGGTATATAGTGCTCGCTTCAGCAGCACATATACTAAAAAGGGTTTTTACAGCTCATGGCTCTGGAAGAAGCCTGAACACTCAAGATGAGGCAGCCGCATTCGGAGAGGTCTTTCTACCGAGGCACAAGGTTGCAAAGGCGTTACTGTTAGCATGGAACTAGCAAGCCTGAGTGTGCTCATGTTTGTAGTAAGCCGCTCCTGAGCAAGCCCAGCAACACACTAACCCTCTCCTCTATAAGAGGGTTAGTCAGCCTTCACGATCCAATCATCTTTCCCAGTCCCTCCTGGTCCCGCCCCTCACTGTTTTACCGCTCGACTAACATTTCCAGGAGTTCTGGTGAGGACATTCAAAATCATAGCAACTGCCATTTCCCCTAGACCTCTCCCATGGAAGAAATCTTGTGCTGTAATGTAGAAGTGAGACCTGTCTGAAGATGAGGAAACTACATCTTCCTGAAAGCACCAGAGTAGAAGTTTTTTGTTCTTCAGAGACAGCTGTGGTAGTTTCTATTGTCTCATCTGTGATGGCATGGCTACTGCTAATCTGTATGGCATCTTTGTGTTAATTAGAAAATGATATGTTATTCAGCCCAAAGCACTTTCATTCCATCTGTAAAAATATTGCCATCAGCACACTGATATATTGGAATGAGCCATTATCTGCTGAACCCTGTAATGACTCTGAGATGTCCTTGATGTGACTGGTACAGCGGGGATATAGGAAAAGAATTGTGGAGGTAGCACAGGTGGCACACAGAGGCTGCTGGAAGGTTATTGCTACAAGATTCTACTGGGGGTGGTTTCCTGGTCCAAGGCTGATTCCTTAGTCCTCTTGGAAATGCATAAGACAACCTAATATCCCTTAATAATACCTTTGTGTTTAGTTACTGCTGTGTTTTGGATCTGGAATCTTTGGCAGTCTCATGCATGAAGCGGGTCACTAGTTTGGCATCATTGAAAGGTAGCAGAAGCTTGAAGAAGTGAGGCAGAGTGGCAGATCCTCAGATCACAGGGAACATGTCCTCAAAGGGGACAGCAGAGCCATGATTTCTCTTCTTCCCTTTACATCCTAGCTATGAGGAAAATAGGCATTTCTTGGCCCAGTGCGCCTGCCATGGTGTGCTGCTTTGCTACAGGCCCTAAGTCAACAGGACCCATCAATCATGGATCAGAACCTCAAAACGCAGAGGCAACACAACACTTTACTTTTCATAAGTGGCTTTATCTCAGGTATTTGTTATAGTAGCACAATGCTAACAGGCAAAAGGCGTGCTTTACTTGTTCCTTAGCATGCCTGATAGAGACAGGAAAGACAGAGAAGAAAGCAGCAGTTAGAAAGGGAGGAAAAAAAAAAGAGCTGGCCTGAGGCTGGGCATGGTGGCTCATGCCTGTAATCCCAGAACTGGGGAGGCTGAGGCAGGAGGATCGGTTCTAGTTTGAGACCAGCCTGGGCTACAAAACTGAGTTCAAGGCCAGCCTGAACTGCATAGTGAGACCCTGTCTCAAAAAGACAAAAAAAAAAAAAGAGCTGGCCTGATGGCTCAGTGGATTGAAGTGCCTGCTTAGGCAGAGCGCAGCGGCCAGGATTTGATCCCTGGCATGCTGTGGTGTGTGCCTGTAATCCCAGTGCTTAGGAGGCTGAAAACAGGAGAATCACTGGGAGTCTGATCTATAGTGAGACCCTGTAGAACCTGCCCTAAATACAGAAAAGAAAGAAAGAAAGAAGAGGGAGAACAAAGCCAAATGAGTCTTTAGGATTTATAGAAAGAAGAGTCCTGTAGGAAGAAATGAATGGATAGAAAAGTTAGCCTTCACATGACCTCGAGGAAGAGATAGCAAGCTATTTATTTATTTATTTATTTATTTATTTATTTATTTATTGTATTCGGTACACAGCTCAGACTCAGTGATCCTCCTGTTCAGCCTCCCTGGTGCTGGAATTATAGGAGTACACATCCACAAACCCAGTCTTGGTGGCAGGCTCAGAGAGCCAGGTGGGTAGGACCAGTGTGGCCTGTGGGGTTGAGGATCAAACCTGGGTCCCTGTGCTTGCCTAAGCAGGTGCTTATTCCACTGAGCTATCTTGCCAGCCTGAGGCAGTAAGTTTCTTGAAAAAGGACTCAATAATCACATATAGAAGATGCTACAAGTTCAATACAAGAGATGTAATAGACTGACTTGAAAAATCAATAGAGACTTGAAATCAGCAAAGTAGTCCTTTTATGATACTATACCACTAAATAGCTGAATGCTTTTTTTTTTTTTTTTACAGTGGCTTTTCTATTTTATTATTATTTCTTTGGTCTTTTTGAGAGAGGGTCTTGTCATACAGTTCATTTATTTTATTTTTTTTTTCTTGTTTCAGAACCTTTATTTATTTATTCACTCATTTTTAAGGCCAGCCCAGCCCTCCCCGAGGGCAGGGCTGGCGCAGCATGTGGTGCCGGGGATCGAACCGCTGTCCCTGAAGCTGCCCAAGCTTTCCCAAGCAGGCGCTTTAGACCACTGAGCCATCCCACTGGGCCCCTTGTCATACATTTCAGACTGGTCTTGACCTCACCTTGTATGTAGCCCAGGCTGGTCTCAACTCTAAACCATCTTCCTGTCTCAGCCTCTCAAATGCTGCGATTGTAGGTATGTGCCGCCACGCCCAGTTTGAATGCTTTTAAAACTAAATAACTCCTAGGGGCCCGGCAGGATGGCTCAGTTGTCTAAAGCGCCTGCAGGCGGCTGCAGGGACCTTGGTTCGATCCCCTGCACCACATGCTGCATCAGCCCTGCCCTCAGGGCAGGCTGAGCCGGCCATAAAAATAAGTAAACAAACAAACAAACAAAAGTTCTGAAACAAGGAAAACAATTAAATAATAATAAAAAAACCCTAAATAACTCCGTAATCCCATTGGTTTACCCCAGTCTTAGGAAGCAGCTGTCTAGACTCATGCCACAAACTGAAGTCTCTAATGAAGCACAGACACTGAGTCTCAATGACAGACCATTAGACAGTCCATAGAGGAGCTAGAAGTTGAGGGTGGCCTCTTTGCTGTATTTTACCAGCTTTGGCCTTGGCTTTCCTCCCTGATATGAAAAACCTCAGTTCAAAATGGCTTAAGCCAGAATGCCTCTTCCATCCTCTAGTCACTTTATTAGCTCTAAAGCCTCCAGTAAAAAGGTGGGTAGAGTGACTAAGAGCTTGATTTTGGCATCGATTTAAAAACAAAACCTACTTTATGTAAGTTGCATTGTCATCCATTTGCAGATGGAAAAAAATAATGGCCCCATAGAATTCAGCAGACAGCTCACCTTTGCTTTCGGCCCAAGTTGGATTTCTTGCATTTTCTACCCGCCTTGTGGTTCTTCCCTCCCTCAGTGACCCGCCTGTCTGAATTGTCATTCCTGCAGCTCCATCCACTTCTTTTTTGGGGGGGGGGATGGGTGTCTTTGAGACAGGGTCTCATTATACAGTTCAGGCTGGCCTTGAGCTCACTTTAGTAGCCCAGGCTGGTCTTGAACTCACACCAATCCTCCTGCCTCAGCCCCCCAAATGCTGGGATTATATGAGTGTGCCCCGACTCCCGGCTGCATCCACTTCTTGGCTCCATCCACTTCTTTCTTGGACCGAGCCAGGGCTCTGAGCCAGAGGTGTGCCGGAAAGAGAGGCATTCAACCCTTTGATGCGTCCGGGTATAACAGCTCTTTAGGTTTTTATGCTAAAAGTCCATCTACTTCATTGTTATTTGAGTCCATTTTATATTTAACCCAGAAGGAAGAAGGGTAAGGGAGAAAAGAAAAAAAAAATCCTTCCTGCTATGAGTAAAATATCACAGATGTTAACTGGTGATTACAAAAGACAGTAAAGCAGGCCAAGAAACCATAGGAGGGAGGGGGTGGACCACAGCAGGGGAGAGGGGGTGTTGTTGAGCTGACTGTTCAGGCAGATGCTCTGGAGGATTAAATTACACGGAACCATTGGTGCCATCCCCCTGCCCTGTGCAGGAGGGCCAGAGCTATTTCCAGACTGTGGGAAAGAGAAAGTCTGCACTTTTAGTCTTTAGCAGGCATCATATCCACCCCCACCCTTGTTTTAGAAAACGATACCCAGCTCTCAATGGATGCCAGTACCTGGTTTCTGAAGCCTTACTCGGGGATCTAAAATAAGGAGTAGGAGTAGCCATTTCCTCCTTAGCAGCTGTTTCCCCACCTCTAATAACAGTGTTATGATTTGGGGGTTACGAGGTTAGCAACTGTCCTTGCTCTCTGAATACAGGGTTCAGGACAGACCAGCCCCACCAGACCTATGGCCCCTATGCCCCTACTCCACTCCAAGCTGGGTAGTTATGTCAACAGGAGCAACAGTTTGTATTGGAACAGCCCTGTGATTTAGAGCACAAGAGGCAGCCCCAGGGTTTTTCTTGTAGATTCTGTGAAACAGAGGCTTGCTTTCCATGGTGGCTGTCTAGGGGACAGGATAAAAGTCTGCTCTTGGGCTGCTTTGTGAAAGCTTGCCAGGGAAGGAAGCCAAACAGAAATGACCAGCTGAGCAATGAAAAGACAAGTTTTCAGAGGATGTTGTCCAAGCATCTGGATTCAACTGCAGCTGAAAGCGATACCCTCCCCTCAGGACTTCCTAGTGTCTATGTGTCCATAAGTCTTCTCCTGCTCCTTTGTTCTCAGAATTCTGCATTTGTGTTTATGCCACTTTTTACTCAGAGTATCCTACCTAATAGAAGTAGGCTAAGGAAACTCAAGAGATGTGTCCAGGTCACTGTCAGGCAGAACACAATGAGTACTGCTTTTGGCTGCCATTGGTTCAGTACTGCTTTGGCTATGAAGTCTCAAGGCTTATTTCTGATGCAGTATAAAAACTGATCCCGGTGGGATGACCTCCAAATGATACAGGGAACCATCAAATGATATAGGGAAAACTGATTTTCCAACTTAAAAAGTACCTGGAACAAATTTGTGTTCTATAAAACCAAAGAATGAATTTTAGCAACAAACAGAGGTTACGAGCAGAATACATGAATACATGTACTAGGGAAAAGAAAGTTCCTGGCAGAGAGAGAGAGAGGAGGGGGTCCCCAGTGGGTGGTCCCCAGGAAGCTGTGTCTTCCAGGGACTTTTATTTTATTTTATTTATTTATTTATTTATTTATATTTATTTTTTTCTTGTTTCAGAACTTTTTGTTTGTTTATTTATTTATTTTTATGGCTGGCTCAGCCTGTCCCGAGGGCAGGGCTGGCGCAGCATGTGGTGCTGGGGATCAAACCGCGGTCCCTGCAGCTGCCTAAGTTTTCCTCAGCAGGCTCTTTAGACGACTGAGCCATCCTGACGGGCCCCTTTCAGGGACTTTTATAGAGGAAAATTATGCAATGAAGCGGGTCTAAGGTGGAAATCATAGAAACCCACTTAGGTGGACATGAGGTAGGACAAAACTATAGTCAACCAATGAGGTTATAGGGCTGGCAAGATGGCTCAGCGGTCTAAAGCACCTGCTTAGGCAACCACAGAGACCGAGGTTCGATCCCTGGCACCGCGTGCTATGCCAGCTCCACCCCCAGGCAGGCTGAGCCGGCCATGGTGATAAATAAATAAATAAATAAATAAATAAATAAATAAATAAATAAGTGAGGTTGCAAGCACCACTGCTCAGGTAAAATTGATTAAATATAAAGCCGAATGGGGAAGGGAGTCTTGTAGCAAGCGAGTATGAATATGGAACAGGGGCTCTTTCCGTGGGGGGGGTTGGGTTACTAACTCATTTAGGCTAAATTTTAAGGTGATTGATACCTATTTGGAATATCAATCCCTGGGGCCCAGCAGGATGGCTCAGTGGTCTAAAGCGTCTGCTTAGGAAAGCTTAGGCGGCTGCAGGGACCTTGGTTTGATCCCTGGCACCACATGCTGTGCCAGCCTTGCCCTCAGGACAGGCTGAGCCGGCCTACAAATAAATAAACAAACAAACAAAAGTTCTGAAACAAGAAAAAAAATAGAATATCAATCCCTGATGCGCATTCCTAGGGAAGTATGGGGCTATTTTTGTTTCTTCTTTTGTCTTGAGGTCTGGCCCAGAGCTGGGAGTGTCTCTCTTGCAAAGCTGCAAAGTCACCTTCCATCTTGTCTCCTTGAAGGCCTGGCCTGGACTGCCTATATTTCTGTCTAATTCAGCTGCCTACAACACTTCCAAGCTGTGTCTGACTTTGAGCATACAGCTGCCTCTCAGAAATCTCAGCAGGCAGGAGCTGGCAGCCAGAACGCAGCTCGACATTCAGCACGTTCAGTTCCGTGCTATTGTAAAGCAGAGCTCTCAAGTACAGCCCCGGACAAAAATGAATGTGCGCAAATGTCCAACACGTGCTCGGGATGCCAGGGTCTCTACTCCTGTATGCAAAGCAATAATTGCTCTGAGAACCTCTGAATAAAGCAGCTCGCTCACATTGAGCCAATGTGAGAATGTTCCCTGAGTGGAAAGCAGCAGGAAGTGGCTGTTAGGAAGATGGACAACTAGAAAGGAGAGGCTGCATTAGTATTTATCTATTTGCTCAGTAAGGATTGACTGAGTGAGTGCCTTCTGTGAGGCTAGGGCTAGGACACATGAACAAAGACAAAAATCATGCTCTCACCCAGCATGCAGTTGAGTCAGAGTGAACAAGAAAACCATTGGGTAAATAAATAATGCAGGCTGCGATGATAGAAACAGAAATATAATAGTAAGAGACGTTGGCTACCAAAAGGCATTCTCTTTTTTTTTAGTAGGTGGAATCTTGATTTTATTCTAGGAGGAAAGTCATGCAGGTAGATGAACTGCTCCTGAAGGATGAAGATTAGCCCCATAGATGTATATAAACTAGCATCTCTTGGAAGGCTTGTTAGAGCCCAGAATCCTGAGCACCTGAGGACTTTTGGTGCAGTATGTCCAGGTGAGTCCTAAAATTTTCATTTCTTGCTTTTTTTTTTTTTTTTTGTATTATGGCTGGCTCAGCCTGCCCTGGGGGTTGGGCTGGCGCAGCATGTGGTGCTGGGGATCGAACCGAGGTCCCTGCAGTGGCCTAAGCCTTCCTAAGCAGGCATTTTAGACCACTGAACCATCTTGCCTGGCCTAAAATTTGCATTTCTAACAAGTTCTGAGGTGATACTGATGCTGCTGACCTGAGAGCCACTCATCTCAATGGTCATCTGGTTCACTTGTTCTAGTTCAGTCAGCCCTATGTGTCTGCATCAGCATTCATAACTCAGCCATGGTTTAATAATGTGGTTAGGCTATGATGCCTGCATCTGTATTGACCATGTGCATGCTTTTTAAATTCTTGTCATTGTTCTTAAAAAAAATGTAACAATTGCTTATATAATGCTTGAATTATGTTAGATGTTAAGGGATCCTTTTGTCTTTTTGAAGCAGGGATTTCCTGGGCATTTCGGTTCGGCCTTGAACTCACTTTTACTGCAGGCTGACTTTGTTTTTTTTTTTTTTGCTTTTTGAGACAGGGTCTCACTGTGCAGTTCAAGCTAGCTTTGAGCTCACTTTTGTAGCCCAGGCTGGTCTCGAACTCACAACGATCCTCCTGCCTCAGCCTCCCAAGTGCTGGGATTACAGGCGTGAGCCACCACGCCCGGCTTTGACTTTGAACTTAGAGAGATCCTCCTTGTAGGGATCCGTCCATCTTACTGCGAACTGGTTCAACCCGGGGGAGGCACAGTGGTAGGAATCAGAAAAATAGACAAGACAAAAGTTGGGCTAGGTGGTGGCCAGTCTGCCTGACGGGCGAGACTAACTCAACGCACACACAAAGGATCCTTTATTTATACCTTTACAAGGTTTACATCCCATAATACAAGGTTACCCAGGAGCCAATCAGCTGACCTCAACCTGACTTAATGTTTTTCTCAACGCGATGTTTTTCTCACAGGGTGTTTTTCTCATACTGGGGTAGCTTTTTGCTCTAAGCAGAGAAGCCCAGTCCCACCTACACACATTTGATAGATTTCCTGGCTTCCTGGCTTCCTGCGGCTCCCAAAACCTCCTGTCTCAGCCTGCATAGGTTTATAGGCATGGTAGCAATGTTGTAGAACAGCGGTTCTCAACCTGTGGGTTGCAACCCCAGCGGGGGTCGAACAACCAAAACACAGGGGTCACCTAAAGCCATTGGAAAATACATATTTAAACCTATGCTATGCCATGGTGAAATGTTATTTATTGGAATTAGTAATAAATATTTCTCAATACATAATTAAATATTGCTTTTGTGATTAATCACTAAGTTTAAATTATGTTTGATTTGTAGCAATGAGAATACATAATGCATATCAGGTATTTACATTCTGAATCATAACTGTAGCAAAATTACAGTTTTGAAGTAGCCACCAAAATTATTTTTTGGTTTGGGGTCACCACAACATGAGGAACTGTATTGTGGGGTCACGGCATTAGAAAGGTTGAGAACCACTGCTGTAGAATGATGGGAGCCACAAAAAGAACAACACAAGGCTGGATGAAATCAGCCACAGGGGTCTCCCTGAGATTAGTTTCTCTCCAAGGGAGCCCCAAACCAGGGAAACTTCTTACATTTATTGGAGGGCTACAAACAGCTAAAGAATGTGCATAAATAATTTGGTGTGGGGGCTGGGGAGATAGCTCCGTGGCACAAGTGCGTGCCTGGCAAGTGCAAGGTTGTGAGTTCAAACACCAGTCCTACAAAAAAACCCCAAAGTAGTAATAATAATAATAATAATAATAATAATAATAATAATAACAATAATTTGTTATTAAGGCTGCAAACAGGTGGATCATTATGAGTTTATCGCTGCTGTTATATAAGGATGTGGACTTCGTCAAGAGAAAGGCAAACATCTTGACTCAGTTCCCTGATGCTGTTGAGAAGCTAAGCAAACCCTGGAATCACCATCTTCAGACTGTTTGAAATTTGAGGGCCAGGTGCACTTGGGAGGCTGAGGCAGGAGGATCGGTGTGAGTTTGAGACCAACGTGGGCTACAAAAGTGAGCTCAAGGCCAGCCTTGTAAACAAACTGCTATGTATATTGCCTTTTTTCATTCACCAACTAGTTGACTGGACCACTGGTTGGTAACTTCCCAGGTAAGGAAACAAAGGGCAGACAGGGCGCTGCCTCCAGGAATCTGTTACTACCTTGTCTCAGCTTGCCTGAATTACAAGGAGCCAGTTTCCTTAGGCTCTGTTCTTCGTTCCTTGCTCCCTCGGTACAGTAAACTTCAGACTCATATCACTGTAAGAGAGATTTTTACAAAACCCACATAGCCCCAGTACAGGAATTTCCAGGACTAGTTCTAGAATCCTTTAAAAGTTAAAATTACAAAATGCTACTTATAGTTTTGCTTCTTCCCTTGCTTGCGCCCAATGCTGATGCTGCACCTGCTAAAAGTTCAGATAAGCCCAAGAACGGGAACAACTTCCCATGTCAGAATGTCCTATTTCTTGTAAGCAGCCCAACTGCGGCCTGATCTAAGTCCCCATCCTCCCCTTTAGATAAGCCTGACCACTAGTTACAAAGATGTAACAAAATTTGCAGAATGCACCCGGACCGAACATCTGCTGTCCATATTAGGAAACGGCCTTGCAGCTCAACTCTAAACTTCCTCATAGGTATCCCCGCCAATAAGTGTACAAGAAACCATTTAAATTAACCAATGCCATTTGCTTTTGTAACTGGGCTTGCAAAACTCCTCATGCCTTTGTCTGTGGGCTTAAATACACTGCCCACACCCTGCTCGGGGCTCTGTTCCTACGCATTCAGTGAGACCCACGCGTGCTTGGAAAATAAAATCCCCTTGCTTTTTGCATGAGAGAACGTCTCTTGGAGTCTTCCTTCGCGCGGCACGCTTCTCGACCCTAACAATATCACTACTAAGTATTATAAATGGTGTAGAGATAATTTTGACTATATGGGAGAGTATTCATAGGCTATATGCAAGTGCTATGCCATTTTTCATAAGGGACTTGAGTATCTGGGGATTTTGATATCTTCAGAGGGTCCTAGAACACATCCTCCCAGGTATGGAGGCATGACTCTGCTTACGGTTTTTTTTTTTTTTTTTTTTGTATTTTAGGGAAGGGTCTACAGGGTGTCCAGGGTCTCACTACTAGATCAGACTCATAATGATCCGCCTGTTCGCAGCCTTCCAGGAGCGGGGATTACTGGATGCAGGCCCCCACACCCAGTCTCAATTGCGCCCTGTGGGCGGGGCCAGTAGGGCAGGCCGGAGATTGAACCCCCAGCACCGGCACGGACTACTTAGTTTTAAGAAAGAACAGTCCAAGTTACGGCTGATTAAATGAAAGGGAAAGCCAGCAGAGGAATTACAGAAAGATTTATCCCTCTTAGTACAAAGTGAGATGGAAGGGAAGCCTGCCTTCTCTTCCCCGCTGGAATGGGGTTATAGGAGGAGCTACTGTTTAAAATATGCTGTTATGTAAGGATGTAGACTTTGTCAAGAGAAAGGTGAAACTCTTGACTCAGTTCCTTAACACTGTTGAGAAGCTAAGCAAACCCTCCGATCACCATCTTCAGACTGTTTGAAATTTGAAGGCAGGGCGTGGTGGCGCATGCCTATAATTCCAGCACTCCTGAGGCTGAGGCAGGAGGATCGGTGTGAGTTTGAGACCAACCTGGGCTACAAAAGTGAGCTCAAGGCCAGCCTGAACTGTGTAATGAGACCCTGTCTCAAAAGACAAAAGCAAACAAACAAAAAAAAAGAAAAATTTGAATACTTTTATCGTATTTTCTTTTCTGTCTCATTTTCTTTTCCTTTCTTTTTTTTTTTTTT
>PVJA010039347.1:0-19186 GCA_004027025.1 Myocastor coypus | reverse complement strand
CAGACACCTCCTTACACAGAGGCTGATAGGTACACGAGCCTAGCTGCCTTCCTCAAACCGAGACAAGTCTAAGTTGTAAGTCACACTGCGGATTTCCTTGTGCAACCTCAGTGAGACTTTGATGAGACTCCAGTCTTGTGGAGCTCTTCTTCTTTTTCCTGGAGCCATCTCTTAATAAACAAGAGGCTTCTTTAGTAAATGTTAAGGATAAAAAGAAGCATTCTACCAAGTAGTTTCGAACCTATTTCATTGGGAAGGGGTGAGAAGAGGAGGTGCTAGGAAACAAACCTGCCACCTTGCTTTCTGAAAGGGGCACCATGCAGAGGGCTTAATCTAGGCATGGCCAGTCGTTCACTATGCGCCCAACATCCATACAGAGCTGGAGCCAGAGCTGGGCCTGCAGCAGGTCGCGTGCACTCCACCTCTTGCCAGTGCGGCTCTGTGAAGCTGCCAGAGCCTTTTGGAGCAGCCTGCAGAGAGTCTGCCCAGGTTCTGTGTACTTGCGTGCCTACTTCCCAGTTGCAAAAAGCAGTTTTTACATTTCTGCCCCTTCCCTGACCTGCTGCAGCAAAGCATCCCACTGGGGCCACTTGGCATCACTGCCTGGCTCTGGTGCTCATTCCTTCCTGGCACTGGCCCATGCCAGCAGGAATGGAGAGAGTGCCAAGCACACCACGGTGGTTGTGCTAACCATGCATACTGCAGCAGTGGTCTGCGGATGTTTGGATCTGCCCAGTGTCCTCACAACACCGGAGCGAACTGGCTGTTTTCTTAGTTTCCTGTCTTCAAGTGGCTATGATTGGCTGGCTGAGCTTCAGAAGCATCTCCTATTTACATGTCCTAATGTGAAAGGGTGGGGCTGATGCAAGGTGCTACAAAAGGAACTTTACCTTGCAGAAGTCCTTAGAGGGAAGAAGGAAGAGAGGAAGGGAAGGAAGGAGGGAGACAGACACAGACAGGTAACCAGGCAGATATCTATACTGTTTGAAATTAGTCAGATCCAGGTTGAAGCTTAGGTTCCACCACTGTCATTCTGGTTCATGGTGGAAAAGATCCATGATCATTCTAAGTCTCTGTCCCTTCATTTATGAATGGTTATAATAATTGCATATATTTTGTGACATTGTTATGAAAGTAAATTACAGTTTGTAGCACATAGTGTATATTCAGTTAATGTTAGCTCTCGTTACTTATATATTATTAACAATATCCTTCTATGTGCTTGACCCTCCAGGAGGTGATATAAACCAGCAATTCTCAAACTCCAGCACACACAAAAACCCACTTCTGAGCCCCACTCTCAGAGAGTTTGATTAAGCTGAATTGTATTTCTAACAAGTGTCCTAGAGATGCTGGTGCACAGGCCAAACTTTGAGCAGCAGCGATACAAACCACAGGGCAGCAGCATCTGTATCTGAAACAGCTGTTCTGATCCATTTGAGAGCTAGATGCAGTGCATTTCCACCTAGTCTACTCAACAAACCATATGAAGAATCACATGACTTTTACCTACCTATAACTCCTAGTTAGCGTCAGAATGAAAACTTAATGCTGTCCTTAGCATTGATACAACAGGATGGCAAAAGGTAATGCCTACATAATAGGAGATGGAGAGCTAGATCTGCAAAGGGAAAAAGGCTCAAGAGATGGAGGGAGTGGGAAGGGAAGGGATTCAAAACAGAATGAAAATGTACTGTGTACAGGGACCAACTCCCCACCAAGAAAGTACTCATTAAGCACTGCAAACATGCACTAGTAAAAATGTAAAAAATCTAATGCCTAGAAAAATGAACCTAATGAAGAAATGCTTAGACCTCAAAGGCCGATCACATTGATGAACCTAAATACTACTAGAAAGTCGGAGTATATTCTAGAAACAGATAAGTGTAGGTTCCCTTCCCCAAGAGACAGCGGGAGCTGATGGAGGAGAAATGTGTTCATTGCTTGCTTTTCTTGCACAGAGCAGAGCTCTTGCAGAGAGGAAAATAAGGGTGCTTTAGAAGTACTTACTAGGCAGTCCTTGATTTTTTTGTAGTTACGAAACATGAAATCAAATACCATTACTGTCAAAATAAAGGGTTCTGTTGCTCTCTGTGTCCTGTCAATTTTCTCTTCCATCTTTATGTTAGTGCCTTCTGTGAGTTCAGAATTTTGCTCCCTTCTCTGAACTCTCACTCTTTTTTCTTTTTGCACAGGAGTTCCTTCATAGAAAAGTACCTGGAATCTGGGAGTTGCTGGGTTTGGGCCTTTCTGAAACCAAAATTCAATACAGAGATGGAGCTGCAGGGTTTCTTTATTATATTTTTTTCACATTTTTCTAATTGCCTGCAATTATGAAGTGTGACTTTTATAATCAGAAACTCTAGGTAATATTTTCTTTTAGTCAAGACTGATAATTCTGCACAGGCCCTATAATCAGAGCTAATATTGCCTAAGTGCTTTGGGAGAGGCAAGCAGATATTGTTTCAAGTGCTTTCATGTATAGCATCATTTAATTCTTACCACAAATTTAATGAAATTAGAATCATTGCTCCCATTTTATAGATGAAGAAATGGAGACTGAAAGATACTCGAAGTAACTTGTGCAGGGTGGTAGGACGAGGAAGAGACAGATATAGGATCCACTTCTTTTGTTTTGGATTAGCTCTTCATGACCATGTAAAATGTATAAGCCAGGCAAAATTTGGGAGAGAAGATGCCTTAACATTTTGACAGTGATTCATCTAGATGGTGCAGTGGTATAATATGCACTTGCCCCTTTCTGTTGTGATTTTCTGATTCTTTTCCCAGTAAATCTACATTACTTTTATAATCAAAATACTTTATTAATTGAAAAAAAATCACTGAAGTCTTTTCCCCTCCGAGCTCAAAGTCCAAACTCTTCCACAGCAGATGATCTTTTGTTAATCTGTCAAGATCCCAGGGACATGAACTCTGCACAATTTAGTCAGTTTGGTTAATCATCCATAGATTTACCTACAAGAGCCCTCTGTTACCAGATGGAAGGACTCTTCATAGCCATGTACCCTCCCTTCTGGGCAGGGGTCTTCTCTCAAGAGGCTATATCTTTCAAATTCTTCCTCCAGTTGTTCAAAGGAACCTATACTGATACCCAAAATTTCAGCTCAGCCCCCTTCATGCTCTAAAGCCTGCCTTGGAAAGTTTTAAGGCCAGGGCCATAGATCAAGCTGTTGTCTTTGGCCTCTTTATTGATCAGGTGATGCTAATTGCTAAAGCAAGCAATTCCCAAATTGCAGCAGCTTACTACAAAGGCCTACACTGTTTACTCAGGTAAGCGTTCATTTCAACATTTTCCTAGAGGTCCTCTAGCTCATAATGCCGAGGCAGATCTGAGACTAGGCTCCCCTACCTTGTGATTTGGCCTCAGAATATTCCATTTGATGTTCTAAATCTAGCTGGCCTACAGAGAAGCCTCACTCATAGGAGATAGCTGTACTCTAACTTTTGGAGTGGTGCACATTTCACTGGTCAGAACTCAGTTGCAACCCCCAATTGCAAGAGAGACTGGGAAGCATAGTCCATTTGTGTTTTGAGATGGAAAAGTCAATAGGTTCTGCCTGAGGAACACATTATAGTTTCTGCCAAAGGGACATTCATTTGTTGAATAAATATTTTGGAGGATCTGCTGTAGGTCCACAGACACTGCTTGTGTCCTGTTTCCTATAGGTGGGAGGCATTTTCTTTCTAGGGAACAGCTAGATTTAGAAAGATCCTACTCAACACTAAGTAGAGGTTACTGCACTTGACTTCTAATCTTTTGGTGAGAGTGCACATGACACTGTTTTCCCTACAAATACCACAGCTCCTATACCAGTTAGGCAGGCCTAAGCTAGAAGAGTAGCATATCATCAATCTTAATCAAGAGCTTAATAGATGGTATTGGTTAAACATATATTAGAAGACTGGAAAGGTAGAAAGGGCAAAGTGGTTGAAAAGTGCAGAAGGAGACAGCCATCTTTAAAAATAGGGAGAAGTGCAAAAGGAGGGGCCAGGCTTATGAAAACTTGAAGTTTAGGTGCGACGCCCTCCAGAGATGAGACCTAGACCCCTAGGAGGAAATACTACCTGTCTGGTGCTGATTTGTCGAAGAGGGAACAGTAGGTGTGGTTCATGAGTTGCCAAAATTGGCTACATTCTGGGGGAAATGACAAGTATAGTAGTGTATTTGAGTCGAAATGAAGGGATGTTACTAAAGGGAGTTAGAAGAACAAAGAGAGACACCAGCTTCTTCCTCCTTCACGTTGCCAATCTATCTGTCACTCCCTCTATTGGCAAAATACAAAGGGATGCAACTGGCAAAGCTGCTGGTAGCAGAGCAGACCACAGAACTGGGGTCAGTCAGAACTGAGAGACAGAATCTTAATAACTTGTGTGAGGGCATCTGCTCTGAGGTTGCCGTTTAAGTTTTGATGACATAATACAACCATGTTGGCCTCCTGGGGACATGGGAGTCACAGAGACTTCTGAGTACAATCTATTCTTTGGCTCACTAGGGATATTATGGGATGTTGCATGTGCATTTCGAATTGGGGATAGAGCGGTGGATTGTGCAGCTCTTGCCCACAGTAGCTCACGCCACACAAGTGCATGCACAACACTTATGCATGTGAAAATATACACACAGATGCACATGGACATGGCATAGCTGAGAAAAGAAACAGAGAAGCCTCGAGACATCTACACTTAAGGGCAGACAGCATTTTTCTTCTTGGCTGCCTCCTCTGCACAAATGAGTTTAGCCCTTTTTGTTAGGAGAAAGTGACACTTAGCACATGCTTGGCCTGGCATGGAGGTCATCGATTGTTCCATTACCTGGGTTGGCCCTGCCAGCAAGTAGCCTTCTTACCTGGAGGCAAAGCAAGAGGAGGGTGACCTTGACTGAACAGAATGAAAATAGTACGAAATAAATGAAAGCAGTCAGTGCAGGTTGACCTCCTGGAGGGCTCTGTTTTCTCCCTAGAGTTTAGGAAGTAGTCTGCTCCTTTTATTTGTAACTTTTAAGCATTTGCTGCAAAAGCAACTTAGGCTGAACTTTCTAACAGTGATGCACTTTTCTGTGATTCTGTGTGAGTAGAGAGAAAGGATCCACAGGTGTGGCAAGTTTCCTCATTGGATATTAATCAAACACGTATTATGTGCCTATCAGAAGCACGAAAGACTATGCATTCAAATGAGTGGACAGTGTCACTGCTAGGGAACACTACTTCCCTGATCAGGAGAGTCATGAGTCATCCTGGCACCTCTGAGCATCATGTTGAGAATGAGTTCTGCAACGAGTTGCATGACTTTTAGGAGTTATGTACCCTCTGTGAGCCTCTGTGTCCTCATGTAAAATGGCAAATCAGATTAGAAGACTTCAGAAATTCAGTCACTATTTATTGAGGGCTCACTTTGGGCCGAATTCTGCTTGCATGCAGGGTGACATGTTGACCCATTGAACTTAGCATTTCTGAGGCTATTCTGGTTTTATACAAAGATACTCCTTGACTCATGGGGGGTTATTTCACAATAATCCTGTGGTAAGTTTAAAGTAAGCCAGTGATGGATTTACTGCCATTAACTACCCAAGATCCTAGTTTACCAATGCAGAACTGTATAACATTATTGCTTGGTTCTCCTGGCAGCTACATAGCCTGATTTGGAACTTCCCAGCATCTCAAAAGATGATTGTAAGGCATATCACTAGCTTGGGCAAAAATCTAAGTTTATAACTCAAACACAGTTTCTACTGAACATGTATTGCTTTCCTACTAAAATGAGATTGAAAAAATTATGAATTCAAACCATCTTAAGCTGGGGACTATAGTTTGATTTGTCTCAATAAAGACAGATTCTCAATATATCCAAATATGATTTTAATGTCTTCAATTTCCTTTAAACTTTTTCTTTGAGTCAGGCAACATGAGGTCAAGTGTGAAAGACAGTTGTCTATGGGGCCATAATGGCTATGTATCTGTTATCTTCTGCTGTTACTTAGTATACACACTTATGCTGCTATAATCCTGTTGGTCAGTTGGGAGACCATCTGGTCTGAGCCTACTCATCCCAGGTGGGAAGGTCTAGTATAGCCTCACTCCCACACTGGAATCAGCTTGGCCTGCTGTGCTGGCTGCGCTCCTCTCTCCATGTGGCCTCTTAGCCTCCAGCAGGGTAGCGTGGGCTTGTTTGCGTGCTGGCAGGAGAGCCCCCAGGATCCTGAGAGGGCAAGTTCAGAAGCACAGATGCTTCTTCGTGTTGCTGCTTGAGTTCTGTTTTCTATCCTAGGTGAGAAACAGGGAGTCATCACTCTCCTGATCAACATAGAGGGTCATTACTGACATCTCTATAATGATAGGAAAACATAACAAAAAAATTTTAATCAAAAAAAATTTAATCAGAATTTTCTGTGTATGCATGGGAGGCTTCAGAATGAAGAGGCAAAGACTCAGGTGAACTATCCACTTTTCTATTAAGGTGCAGTGAAGCATGGATGGCCCTGCAGAAGCACGACTGGACTAAAGAGGTGTGAGCTACAGGGCCTGACTGAGTGGGGAGAAGCATCAAGGAAGGTCTGTCTCTTTAGACTTTCCTTGGCCGTTCTGTGTAATATTCTTTCCTCCTGGGTATGCAGCAAGATCCTTTCTGAAACAGCAGCGTTTTGATCTACTATCAGAGAAGGGAGGTCAGGTAATATCTGCATGCTTGGCTCCAAGGCAGAAAGAGCAAGATTAGAGTAATATTTTTTGGGAACTGTGGCTTGCTGTGCAGAAAACAGGCTCTGGTTGCTATGAGCTGCCTTGGTGAAGAAAAATTCTAGTTTCTGTGGGCTGCCTTGGTGAAAAAAAAATGGAGTGAGAAACAGGAGGACAGAAGGTCAGAGAGAAACTTGGCTTCTGTGACCTACACTTTGGGGTATCACTTTCTGAACCTTGGCAGACCAGAGCAAGTTGCAAGGCCAAGCCAGTCAGCTGGATGGGGATGACACGCAGCCCACTTTGCACAAACTTTTCGCAGGAGGTGACAGATGCCAGAGATGTCACAGAGGTTTGCTCACCTGTGGGGGCCAGCATGAGGGAGGCTGACTGTGAGGAGGTGGAGCTTGGTGAAAAGAGTGGTGAGCACGCATGAGATTTGGTTCCCACGCAGTCTGGGGTCTCACCCCAGTGCCAGGCTCCTAGGGACTGAGGGGAAGGGTCGAAACATAGTGGAAATGTTAAGCATTCTTAGTACCGAGATCCTTGGAAAGAAGATAAACTTACTGAACGAGAGATTTGAGACTGGTAAAAATGAGTGATATACACGTCTATACACACTTATTTGAACACATGAAAAGACATGTGCATGTATGTGCTACTACATGTGCATAGTCACACACACACACACACACACACACACACACGAATATGCTTGCACGCATCGCATATGTGTATGATCTTCCAAACAACCTCAGAGAGCTCCTGAAGCCTTTCCTGTGGAGTGTGTGAACGGCAGAATGAAAAACAGGTTGTAGACTGGAAAAAGAAAACAAAGCCCTAGGGGAGCAGGACCTTGCTTCACCTTTAAGGTGGACGTTGGACCGAGATAGCAACATGCCCTGCTCTGCATAATGATTTCCAAAGTACAATTTTGTACGTTGGACTTATCCCACTTAAAAAAAAAAAAAAAAAAAAAAAAAAAAAAAAAAAAAAAAAAAAAAAAAAAAAAAAAAAAAAAAAAACAGGCTCAACACACGTCTGTTTAATTTTACCATCTCCATGGGTGTGCTTGGGGAAAACAAGTTTTCCTGCTGAAAACAGAGAAGACAGGCTGGGAGAAGGGGAGGGGATCTGTTTAAATGCATTTCAAGATGAGTAGGCCCTTCCTTAAAAAGAGCTCGCCTGTACATTAGCATCAGAAAAGCACCCCTTTCCTCCAATGCCAGGCCTGTACAAGGCCAGTTTCTTTAATGGTGGTGAATAACAAAGTTCTTTTGGCAAATGTGAAAGCCAGCAAGCACTGTCCTTGCCCTGCTCCCCAGGGACTGAGATTTTCCTTTAAGTCCTGCTTTGGTCCTGGATCCCCCATTGTTCCCAAGTCTCTTCACCCCAGGCACCATTAGCAAAAATGTGGCCTCGCCCTACTGGATGAAAAAAAAGAAGCAGCCAGCATCTGCCCTCTGAGCTCAGGGCTTCCCTCCTGTTTAGGTTTAGCAGTTTTCAGCTGACAGAAGTGTCAGCTTCCATCCAGCACTCAGTGGCGTTACAGGTGGTTTTTCACAGCGGTGAGTGTGAGAATACATGGGGCAAAAAGCTCCTTCGTGTTTGGAAGAAGCAGGAAGGACATGGTGGCAGCTGCTGCCATGGTCCTTTACAGACACGGGCACTGATTCCTGTACAGGAGGAAGCTGGGGAAGATTTCTAGGTGGTGGAAAGATAGCTGACATCAGCGAGGAGAAAAGGGCTGGGGCTTGGGCAGTGAGTGGCAGAGGAGTGGGGAGAAAAGGAATTTATGAAACCTTTAACCCTGCAAAGGAACAAGTGTGTTTTGTGGAAGCCACAGTTTAGTCTTTTTTTTTTTTTTTTTGGTCTTTTTTTGAGACAGGGTCTCGCTATGCAGTTGAGGCTGGTCCTGAGCTCACTTTTGTAGCCCAGGCTGGTCTCGAACTCACACCAATCCTCCTGCCTCAGCCTCCCGAGTGCTTCGATTACAGGCGTGCGCCACCACGCCCGGCCACAGTTTAGTCTTAAAGGAGGGGCCTTGAATGGGGTCCTTAAGTCAGGAAGGAGTGTCTTCAGAGTCCAGGAAGGATTTTAAAGAGGGGTCCTTAGGTCAGGAAGCGGGGTATCTTTCAGAGTCTCGAAAGGGTTTGAAAGAAAGATTGAATGCATTGTTTCAAAGGTGGAGCTCAAGTTCAGACACAGAGCTTCTGGACTGCAAATAGGGTTAACTGTAATTTTTCTTGAGAGGGTAAAAATAAATGTAGCAATCGGGTAAGGTATTTATTTCTTGATGCCCCAAACACCCAAGTACACAGCTCTCACAGTCTTGCATGTGTAAACACACACACACACACACACACACACAGAGCTGGCTTTGCAAGGCAAACAAGAATTCACTGCACAGGACAGTTTGAGCTTGTTGCTGACCACACATTTATCCCCTTGTCCTTTTAAGCATTTTAAGCCTTCCCTGGACTTGGCATTGCCTTTATAAGAAATGTCGTGGGGAGAGCCGGGCGTGGTGGCGCACGCCTGTAATCCCAGCACTCAGGAGGCTGAGGCAGGAGAATCGGTGCGAGTTCGAGACCAGCCTGGGCTACAAAAGTGAGCTCAAGGCCAGCCTGAACTGCATAGTGAGACCTTGTCTCAAAAAGACAAAAAAAAAAAAAGAAAAAGAAATGTCGTGGGGAGATAATTGTTTTATTGTGTGAGTGCTGGTCAAGATTGCAGATAGATAAAGATTAGGCTGGCAGACATCTGGCTCACCTCTGGTAGCCCCATTGTATGAGAGTGATTCACAATTAAAGGCAGGATGTGGTCTAGGGCACCTGCATTTTGTCATCACTTCATAGTGAGGGAGCCTTTGGGTTCCTAAGTGTGGGGCTGACCTGGGCCCGAGTCACACAGGTCCAGCCTGGTGGTGTGGATGATGTCTGATTGGGTACCCACAGGGACTCTTCTCTGCTCCAGCCCCATACAACAGCTTGACTGCCTGGGCTTTAGTAGGAAGAAGTCACCCAAGCTGCCATCACTGTTGCCTAAATTACTGTAAGAGCTTCCTTGTGGGCTTCCTGATTCTGCTATCGCTTGCTTCTAGTCTGTTCTGTACACAAATGCTAGAAGAGTCCTTTATGAAAATATCAGGCCATGTCCCACTTCTGCTCTTTGTCACTACAAGGTCATCTCTTTTACTCAGGATAAAAGCCAAAGACGTGGTAGCCCATAGGTTCTGACCTGGCTCCAGGATATATCGATGGCTCCCTTTCTTATATCCTTCAAAATTCACCTTGACAGCAAGGCCTGTCTTGACTACCATCTCTGAATGGTCACCCACAGGGTTCTGATTATCCTTTCCTCACTTAGTGCTTCTCCACACCATGTATCAGCATCTACCAAATTTTATATTTTACACATGTGGTTTGTTTATTATCTGCCTCCCCTTAAGAATGTATGTTTTTCTTTGCAAAGGTAAAGGTTTTTCTTGATCACAGTCAGCTCTGTATCTGCAAGGCCTATGCCCACGAGTGCTTACTACACAGGAGGAGCTCCACAGATGTTCCTAGAAAGAACAAATGGACCCAGACCAGAGACTGCCCTTCTGGATGACACCAGAACTAACATTCAAATCCTGGTGCTTCAACTGAGCTGCAGAATACAAACTCTCCCAGTCTTTGTCACCAGAGGATGGATGGATTGTGTCTGGAGAGAGTGCCATTGCCCCACAGTCTCCATGTCTCCTGTTGTACCCAAGAATGACCGAAGCTGCCCTCTGCACTCCTCTTCCCATGGGCCCACCCTTGAAACAAAGAGCATGGCCCGTTTCCATGGCATCTGTTAGAACAGCTTGGTCTAGTAATGCCTGACTTGCAGCTGCACTACAATGAATACAATGAGCTCCAGGAAAGAAATGCTTGTCCCATAAATGGCACGGACACAGCAGATGCACAAGCAGAAGCCATCAAACAGTGTAGGTGGCCTCTTTCATATGCCTCTCTCCTCCCTGTGCCTGCACCTTCCCCTCCTGCATCCTCTGTCCTGTGCCCTGACTGCTCCGCTCCACAGATGTTCCTCACAGTAGGCAGGGGCTGACACACTGCAGCTGTGAGAGGAGGAGACCCTTATAATCACTGCACTCACTCAATGCAGGGTGCTCCAAACAGCTGCTAGCACAGAACATATGACGTTTTCCTTTTTAGTATTTAGATACTATTTATAGAGTAGCTGCTATGCGCCAGGTGTTTTACACATATCTTTAATCTTTATGAGAATCCTGCCAGGGAAGCATCATTATTCCTCTTTAAAAAGAGGAAACTGAGGCTCTGAGAGGTTACATAACTGGCCCAGGATCAAAGTCAATAACAGAACAAGGAACTACGAAGAACTTCACAAGCTGCGCATTGCACTACCCACAAGAACACTTGCGTGGAAATGCAGGTTTTGTGCTGCATAAGTGCAAAGGCATTGTGAGTGGTGCCTCCTGGCTTGTACAATTTGCACAACCATCTACAGCAACCCTGCCCATCTGCTCAGAGTAGTATTTGCCTTAGGGAGTCCAATTGTATAGTGAGGAATGAATTCCATCACAAGAAATAGAAAATCTGAACTCTTGGGGAGTTGGCTTTAGTTTTCTGAGAAATCAAAAGGCCTGTAAATAGGTGGTTGCAGGAATTGGTTCAACAATGTGATGCTACTGTGTTAAAACATGTATTGACTTTTTTATGGTAACAAGGCAGCTCATATAGCTCATTACATCATATCTGTGTTCTGGGAAGACAAAAGGTAGAAAGGGTAACATCAATAGCATCTATTCCCTTTTAGCAAGAAAGCAAAGCTTTCCTGGAACACTATCTGAGATATTTCAAATGCTAAGGTTTAAGGCTTTGAAATGAAAAGCATCAAGCATGAGGTGGTCAGAAGGGAACTCTGGGTCAACAGCACCTGCCACCTCAATATGACTTCCTAGGCAAGAGCATTTTTAACAGACACCATGCATCCTGTTCTTCTCTGGCCATGCCAAGCCAGTCAGACTCATCCACCCTCTTGGATTGAAGCATAGAACAAGGAGCCAAAGGCAGACCAGTGCTCTGATACAGTTTGTGGTCTCCCTGAAATAGAGATTCTCGATCCCTTATAGCAAAGCATTGGCAACGCCTGAGCACTAGTGAGTGATGCAGCCCAGACGCACTGGACCAAATCTGCCTTGTAGCACAATTCCCAGGTGAAGCATGTGCATATTAGTATTTCAGAAACAATGCTCTCAGAATATAGACTGAGGATACAAGACTACTTCCATAATTCCCACCAAAGTACTCACAGCTATTAGCTTGGAAGTAACCAACTCATCCTGATCTGCCTGAGACTGTCCCAGAGTCAATGATGACAGTCCCATGTCCTGGGAACACCTATTAATACCTTAATAGGTTGTTCATAGCTAACACCCTGTTAGCTCTTTCCTTTGGAGTCAGATTCAATATCCCCCCCCCCACCATCTTCAAACTAAGGCAGAGCATATAACCAAAAGTTAGGAGGCCTAGGAAACTTCCTTTGAGGAATTAGGCAAGATGACAAGTTATTTCCTTGGGGACAGGACTGAAAACAAGACCTGAGCCAGGACTCACCAGAATAACTTGACAAGCCCCCTCCCCCCAAATCTTGGCTATTGAGGAGACGGTTAGGAGCCCTGAGGACTTTTCATCCAGGTGCTTCTGAGGTATCATTACTGGACTTAATAATACATTAACAGCCAACATGAATGAGCTTCAGATTAAGAACTTGGAAACAACACAGATTAACTCTTTCTTCATTTCTTTCTTTCATCCCTTCATGTTTCTTTCTTCTCTCTGCCAAGAAAACAGACGAAGAGAAATACCCAAATCCCACACAGGAAGCACTTGTCATGAGTAGCACAGATGACTCAGAGTTGTGGTTGTATTTTAGTTCTGCCAGCCAAAAGCGACAGGAACCAGTGGGAGGGATCTGACATATTAGTGAAAACAACAACAACAACAACAATAACAACATAGGTGTTGGGGAGATAGCCCAGTAGAATAAGCACTTGCCTGGCAGGCACAGGGTCCTGAGTTCAGTCCCAGTGCTGGAAAAAAAAGAACAGAAACTTTTCCTCAGCAGAACTTCCTTACAGACCACCTCCTGCTGCCTTTTAGCCTTCTTCTTCTTTCTCCTGGGCAGAACCTGTGGCTACCTAGAAAGCTCTGTGCTGGCAGAGGCTGGGAGACAGCTGATTTTGTTAGTCTCATGTTCTGGCAATATGTGTTTGCTACAGACAAAGTGGAGCAGGAGAGAGAAGCGGAGCCTAGCCACTGAAGCCTGAAAGTGTAGGAGCCATTTGGCAAGGAACATAGTGCAAAACACTAGAACTTCTGCATACAGCCCACAAGAAGGAGAATGAGAAATCTGAGGGAAGCCATGGCAAATTCTTCAAGAACATAAGTTTGGTACTTTAGTTTGGTCATTTTGATGATTTGTTTGGTGGTTCAGGTGTTTTGGGGAACTGCTAAGGGCAGATAATGCCACCCAGCTAAGGAGAGATTAGTACCTTCTTCCATGGCCCTAAATTAGCTCTCTGCAGCCCAGAGTGTTCCTGTTGGTCTCCTTAGCCACTGTACTATTATATGAGAAATGCTGTGAATTTAGGGAAATGGCCTACGCAAGAGCCTTGCTGTAGAATTTGCTACAGAACTTTGCTGGACTGTTTCAGACCCTTCTGGCATCCATAGGGAAACGCTTTGAAGTGCTTGGGTGTAATTCTCCATTTTAAGCCTCTATTCCTCAGTTTATTCAGTACCTTTCATCAGAACAGTATGCAGGAAGATCCATTAAGTAGTCCATATCTCTGTACCCAGGCCAGAGATGAAGAGATGCACAGGTCACAAACATGGGCAGGAAAGGATGACACAAGTAAAGAGAAGATGGCACATTAGATCTCATTTGTCTATAATGATGCCTGCCCTGTGTCAACCCTGGCCTACAGAAGTTCTCCGAGACAGCAAGATCTAAGGCAACTCCTCGAACAGCTGCCAGTATGTGACTGTAAATGAAAACATGCTGTGGAAAACAAAGAACTATGGTATGCTTGGCCCAACAGGCCCACTCTAGTAGAGGATAGTTTTGCTGTAGGAGCAGACAGCCTGTGCGTGTTGAGATGTGCAGATGTGTGTTATCTAGATCAAATGATGCTGCACTCTATTTGTATCTAAGAGTTAGAAGTCCAACTCAAAGTCCCACGCTTGTCCTTGTGGTGCCAGAAGGACTTGGTCTTTTTTGTTAAGACAGTGATCCATGTTTACAACTGTGGGAACTAGTGAAAGACACTTCATTCTGGGGACCTCATTGTATTGATGCTTAAAGGCATACAATAAGGCTTCTCAGGAAGTGGGAGACATTTAACAGTGGAGTACATATTTTCCTTTTTTATATATTTAGTACAGAGTCTACAGGGTCTCACTATGCAGCTCAGACTTATAGTGATCCTTCCTGTTTTTCAGCCTCCCAAGCGCTGAGATTATAGGTGCATACCACCAGCCCAGTCTAGACCACCGTCTCAGTACACCCTGGGGGTAGAATGAGCACAGCATGCAGAGGATCAAACCCTGCTCCCTGGCTCTGTCTAAGCACGTGCTTTAATCCACTGAGCTACCTGGCCCACTGGGGATATATTTTCAAATCTTGATTTTAATGTGTTTCACCATCAGTAGTTCACCTGTCACTTCTCTACAGTAAGTACTGCTGAGAGCTCCAAAACCCTCTGTGCCATGAGCCTCTGTGTCTGTGCAGGGCTGTTCACACTGCCGCATTTATAAAATCACCTGAAAAGCTTGACAGTACCCAGATTTCTGCACTCCATGCTCAGACACTCAGATGCAGTCGGTCTGGAGCAGGGACATTGGGCTGGCATTTGTGACAGATTCATAAAAATTTATCCAGTTGTTCCAGGGACCGTACTTTGAGTTGCAGTGGTCCATAAGAACTACCAAAGTGCTTTGATCCATGAGGTTCCCCTTAGCACAAATTGAAAATGTCTAGAGAACAAGGATTCAAGGGATCTCTAACTTGTCTTTTGAGCCTAACTCTTATTTAATTCACTCCTCCATTTCTTGTGTACAGAGAGAGTTAAGATACTTGGAGTATAACACAGGAATGGCAGGTGTTGAGAAACTACCCTTGCTGCTCCTGTGCTCTCTTTTCCACCCAAACCTAAGGCACCAAGGGGACCTGGCAACTCCTGCTGGCACTGCAGTCATGAGCAGTTTGCCTGTGGAATTACACCCTTCAAAGGACACTAGAAGAGCAGGAACGAACCAGAGGAGAAAATTACACTTGAAATAATTTATTTTCACATGCAGGGGAGAAATTACATTTGGTCTAGATTCATGTAAAGAAAACAGAGATTCAATTTTTAAAAATGTGTTGCTGGCAAGAGAGAGCACACGGGCTTGGATCAAACGCACATGCTGTTGAACCTGGCCTTCAAGCCCAGGCTGCATTTAAAGGGATTTTGAGTTAGTCTATGGAGGAGAATCAAGTCTGCACTTTATTTTCAATTGTTTCTTTCTTTTGAAATACATCCTAGGTTTGGGACTGGGAGGGACAGAAACATCTGTAACACAGGAAAGTTCGTTCTTAGAATTTTGAGCTTGTCTATTTTCTAGCAGGCTGATCTAGAAGACTTTATCTCAGGAAAGAGCTTTTTCGCTTGGGATTTATAGCCAAAGCCCAAAGAGCCAGGAGCCTGGGGAATGCAACAAGGGAAGGGTACAACCACAAGGTGCCACAAGAGCAGAGGCCACATGGTCCATTTGGTAGGGTGCAGAGGTACTGTCTCCACAGTTCAAGAAGGGCAGAAGGATTCACACAGGAATGAAGCTTGTGAGGAAATCAAATTTTCTCCCATCATAGGGCTTCAGAGGAAGGAAAGTAAGTAGTCCTGATTTCCCAGCTCTTAACTCCTCAAACCAATGCGTAGAGTCATATAAAGATCTACACAGCTGCAAGTATGCACATACACAGACATGCCGTACCTACCCAAGGCACTAACTTGGCTTGGCATGGCTGCTGGCTTTGGGCTTGGACAGTTGCCAAAAGCTTAGTGTCTACTTTTAAAAAATAAAGAAATAACCCAGGCTCATGGACGATATTTTAATGAGAAATAAGAGTAGTGAAAACAGTCAGGGAGGTTACCCTTCCCCTGGGAACAGAAAACATATTAATCTTCCACAATAGGACAATAAAATATTTTAAAGGCTTTAAGAGATGGTGAGAGAGAAGATTAGGGAATTGGGGCCCATTGTCTAATCTTGGAGGATGATATGAGGGATGTAAACGTTTATCTTGATCAAGAAGAGACTTGTAGGGGCCTGGCGGAATGGCTCAGTGGTGTAAAGCGCCTGCTTGGGAAAGCTTGGGTGGCTTCAGGGACTGCGGTTCTATCCCCGACACCACATGCTGCGCCAGCCCTGCCATCGGGGCGGGCTGAGCCGGCCATAAAAAAAAAAAAAAAGAAGAGATTTGTAGTCCATTTAAACCAGGGTTTGAAATTCTCAGCTCCTCTTCTCTTTCATATATAGTCTCAAAATTTCCTGTAGTATGTATGTAGGTGTGAATAAGGTAGAAAAAACTTATGCTACTGCCTTGAAGTGGGAGATTCAATTGCCAACAACCATCTAAGTTTATTTTCCTCTAAAGCAAACCCTATGACAAAGTCCCAAGTGCAAGTCGTTCCAGAGGTGAAGGAAATACCAGTAGGAAGAATAGGGAAGGGAGATGAAAGCAGTGAAGTTAGGAAAATGTTTTGTAAAGTGCCACTGTATGCAACAAGAACTAGAGCCCAAGGGAGACTGGGAGCAACATATTTCTCTGTAAGTGGTCCTGAAAGCGGGCCAAGGGAGCTGGGATATTTATACTTCAACTCCCAAGTGTCATTTTTTAGGAGACACTTCTAGACTTTGCTAATTCCCTAGCATTTCTAGCCAAATCTATGCCAGTTATACGGATGATGCCAGGCACCAAGGTGCAGAAAGTGGTCTTTAGAATTCAGGCGTAGTGAACAGAGGTGAGAGGCACAAGAACACTGGGAGGACACAGATGGTGACTGGTACAAAACATACCGATACATATCACACTGGTGGAGAGTGGGACTTGCTCACAGGTATGGACCCTCTCAATATATCAACTCTTTAGTAAAATAAGATGGGACATTTGGAATAATAAACAATGTTTTAAAAAAGCTTTAAAGAAACCAGAGGGTAAGAGGTGTGGGGTTCATGTTATATACACTAATAAAAATTAATCATTCTGTACATTTGAAATCCATGTAGATTATACCTACATTTTAAAAGAATCAGGTATAAAACTTTAAATTATAATGTTTTCCAACAGAATTCCAAGATTTGGATATTTGCACATATTTAATTAAATCCTTAAAATTTTACCTTGGCTGTAGACCAAAAATTGAAACTTTTTTCCTCACTCAGACAATGTTGATATGGAGAGCTGTCAGATCGATACATTGAACTCTGGGAGTGACTTCCCAACACGAGAGCAGTTTCCTTCAGCTACTTCTGTTCCACGGTTTGTGCCCACGCCACCCTTGCTAAATTCTCCTTGTGACAGTGTCATGTATTTTATATAAGAAATGACTAGAGATTCCTTGTCTGGGGCACAGGACAAACATCTGTGATACAGAAGGAAATGATGGAGAAAGGATTTGATCTTCTAAATTTTACCTCTTTAATGAAACTAGCTGAGTGCGCCGGCCACAGTTCAACAGGGCAAGGAGGATCACAGTATATCTTAGAATGGATTCTAGGTTAGGATCCACCTCACTGCCCAGCACATGGTGGGCATTCAATAAACATAAAATCAGCTGAGCAGATTTTACCTAGACTACTGATGCTTTAGATGAGAACAAGAAAAGGTAGAGTGGAGAGAGAGGCCAACAAGATGGATGCCACTGGTCCTTCTGCTCCTCCTCGAAGGATCCAGATCTGGATGCCCATGCAGCAGAATGGCTTTCTGATGAGTCTTAATTAATTGGCCTGATACTTGTAGAAAGAGTGCCAGAGCCAGAAGATGATAAAAGATACTGAAAAGAAGAATTTTTGATGTCACTGAAATCCTATTCAGATTTTGGGAAGTTTCTACAGGAACTTTATCTTAACCTCAAAAGCCTCACAGGGTTCAGGAGTCATGCAAGAAGATTTGTGTCATTCTCTGGGCCTAGTGTGTGGTAGAGGTTGAATGGGAAGCCAAGAAAGAAGGGCCGTGTGTGGTTTTTGTGGTTGATAAGTGTGTGTGGGGCGTGAGAAGGGTGAGAGAGGAAGAGGAAAGGTGTACAAGAGGGAAATGGTGGTAAGTGTAAATTATATTTCCAAGGTAGGAGAATGTTTATTCTACAGACTTTGATATAGACATATGTTTTCCCAATAGGTTGTGTTCCTTTAGATTCAGTGACTAAGATTCTTACTGTTTTCCTAAAACTAATCTAGTGTAGGTGTATGACCCAATGATGTGCGGCCATTTAAATATACAACCCACCCATGTCTCTCATTCATTCAAATTTTACATGATTGGAAAACTCAGAGAAGTACAGTGATGTTGCGGATACCTGTGAGTAAGATTGTAGAGGTGAGCAGAGCCTTGGAAAGCCATTGTACTGCTTCCTGCTAAAGTTGAAACATAACATGTTCCCTAATGTCAACACTCATGACATTTAGGACAGGGAAATCCTTTGTTATGGGGCCTGTAGAATGTTCAGCAGTGGAACCACAGTCTAGATAGAGGACTGCATGGTCCAAGAATCTAGCACTGGCTGCACGGTCCCATGCAATTGGATGGTTTCAAATGACAACCCTTATATGGCTTCAGAATCACATAAATGTTTAAATATATGTCATGTTCATGATTGAACTGGTGATGTTTGAAGGACTAACAAGGTACTTGTCTGCCTTGAACATTCCTTTCTTTTACAGTTCTCAGTCAGAGAAAACTTTCTTTTTCAGTGTGGGTTAGGTTATGACATGTGAAATTACCTTTTTGTGTGTGGGGGGCAGTAGCCAACTATCAGCAATTTTAGAGGTTTACTTTAAATGCAAAGCCTTTAAAGAGTGTATCTTTCAAGAGAAAATATCATTTACAAGCTAAGTCAAAGATATTTGATACTCAGAAAGCCACTGATAAGCCGAGTACCTATGTTATAGAGTAATAGTATCACAAAGCTTTTCTGCTGGAGGGTTGACAATGTAAGTTAACAGACCAACAATTGGAGAAAAAGAAGGGCTATAAGGATAGCCAATATTTTGGCCTTAGCCCTTCAAGTTCAATAAAGACCCAGGATATAAGTGAACCTGTGCTGTAATATCCTATAACTCAGAGGTGTCCCAAATTTTCTGGTCAAGGAGATTATGGGACCTCAGAGGAAAGGGATGAATGAACTGCAGTGCGTCTAAGGAGAGTCACCCAGAGAAAAACAT